>CAEFZY010000618.1:0-17365 GCA_903066815.1 Brachyrhaphis roseni
GGGTGAGAAGCTCGGTCATCCGGGAGGGACTCAGAGTAGAGCCGCTGCTCCTTCATGTCGAGAGGAGCCAGTTGAGGTGGCTCGGGCATCTGGTCAGGATGCCTCCTGGACGCCTCCCTGGTGAGGTGTTCAGGGCACGTCCCACCGGGAGAAGGCCCCGGGGAAGACCCAGGACACGCTGGAGGGACTATGTCTCCCGGCTGGCCTGGGAACGCCTTGGGATTCCCCCAGAGGAGCTGGAAGAAGTGGCTGGGGAGAGGGAAGTCTGGGCCTCCCTTCTGAAGCAGCTAGCCCCGCGACCCGACCCCGGATAAGCGGAAGACGATGGATGGATGGATGGACTGATACTGTAGGCATCAGTGTAAATTCATAGGGGTGCAGATTGAGATGACTCTGTAAAATTTGCTGATATTGAGATCAAAAGGTGCACTATCAGATGATGGATTTAAAACACTTTTAAATAACTAGTCAGTAAAAATGTTGCTGGATAAGTCAGCTAACAATTTTTGATTAGCTACAGCCCTATCAGAAAGTCCAATTCGACAGAGCAGGTGGCATGCTGCTTGTTCTCCATCACTTTCTATTAGTCAATTGGCTTATTGACTGGAACCCCAAGGCTCCCAGGGACCCTAATCTAGCCCTCCCTATGATACAGGGCCTCTGGGAGGTAAACCAATCCAAGGCCTCTCACTGATTTTTCTGCTTGGGATGGATTGGAAATGTCTTGATGAGAACTCAGGACGACTGCTCACGCAACGACAGATGGTACAAGAGGAGGCTTCATTCCCCTTCCCCCATCCCGCTCTATATAATCCTCTTCTCGTTCACATCCTGCTCTGTACAGTCATCCCCATCATTTTTCCCGTTTTCTTTTTTTGCTTTGCTAGTGTCTCAGAGCATTTTGCCTCCTGCTGGGGGGGTTTAATCAGTCATTTGTGTGGCCTTGTGATAGATAGTAGGAGAATAGGCTGTTTCTCCCTACAGGGGAGATCACACATGATACCCAGTTACCCCATTAGTAACTGAGCTGACATATGCCAGCAGTCTGGATAACCAACATAGGCTGAAAATATGTTGAAAAAGAGGCACCCCATTGTGTTATGTATTTTGTTGCAGAGAATTTGTTTTAAAAAGGACAGACAGACACACAGATAGAATTTTTTGGTGTCCCGGTTGCTCCCACTTCTGGGAAGTAGACCTTTAACCCGATCTGCTGATAAGACATAATTTATTAATATTCATATCAATGATATAGTTAACATGAGTCTGTTCTTTAAATTTCTTACCGACTGACTCACCAACAGTACAGTAAACCCCAATTTTCACAGGGGTTATGGGCCACAGTTGCCTCTAATTTTTTAATTTCTCTGGATTAGTAAAGTATTTTTGAATTTGAATTGAATTGAAAAATGCTTAGAACTTCCTATTTCAATAGGTCAAACACCAATTCTTGGAGACACAGTTAATCAGCAAAAAGGAAAATGAATGGCTCTCCTGGGTTGGCTGCTTTCCAAACACCAACCAGTAGCATGTTAAGTACCATTGAGCCAAGGATTTCCCAAGCTGCAATTCCTTTAAAGTATTTTAGATAAGAGCTATGAAAAAAAATATGTGAATAGGCAAATTTTCTGCAAATAACTTAGTCATGTTCTACAAAAAACTCCATAGATAAATGGGATCGACCCTTTCATATCCTGGTGAAAAAAAATGGCATACTTAAGTATATTTTAAATAAACTGTATTTTTGTGAAGTACGTTTTTAGTATGTTATCAAGTGAGTATACTTATCAAGATTATACTAATAGTGTGAAATAAATAAATCTTTAATAACATACTTCTAATACTCTTTCAAAAATTTATTTTAGTACACTTTCTAAAAGTATATTTTTTCTAAAATATACTTTAAATTAATATATCACTAAAATTATAGTTTGGATAATCATTTCAAAAATACACTTTGCATGTATTTGCATAAATTAATATTTTAAATGTACATTTTAAAAATATATTACAAATATACAAACAATACTTTTCTGAAGTTGTATTTTTGGTAGTGTTTTCAAATAGGTTCTGTGTATATTTTAGTTAACCTTAAATCTCACAGAAAATACATTTCAATAATATTGTAAGTATTTTGTAAATAGTGTCTAATTAGACTCTAATTATATTTCAATGAAACACTTTTAGTGTTTTCATACATGCTACTTTATGGTAACAAATTATGCCTTAGGTGCCTTAATCTTTTACTGTTTTGTTAAAAAGGCAAACAAAAAAAGAGAGAGAAAAGAATTAACCAATCCTTATAGTGGAACTTACTGAAACATTGTTTAACAAAGTAACAAATATTTTATTCATGCCTAAAAACATCAAATATTGACAATTTAGTCACAGAGGTTCTACAACAAAAACAATACCTGTCCTTAACGCTAAATTTAGAAGGTATCTTCAGTTTTACATCTCTCTGAATATGATCTGTTTTTCTCAGTTCTTTGACTAAAACACAGAAGCTATCTTTTCCCAATCCATTTTCAGATGTAAATTTATCAGCGAACGGCATTAGCTCCAGTTCACAATCCAGACCAGATGGTGGGGGTATGGAGCTCCGGAGCCCTCCAGATATGGGATTTTTTTTTTCTTTTGCGTTCCCTCACAACACTGTACTGATCAGTTCATGTGGCATAATTGATTACTGTAAGCCTTTCTTACGGTGGCTGTCGTACTTTCTGCTTTAATATAAAGTTATGTTAGGTTTTTCCGTGAATGTTAATATCTCTTTGTGAAATATCTGAAGTTTTATATCTTTTTCTTTAGGATAGAAAGGCACCACAGACCTATGATATAAACAGAAACTTTCCCTAAATAGGAAAGAAATAAAAATACATCCTAATATGGACTATTTCTGAGTTATTATCGTAGGGTAATAAGTCATCTGACAGTTTTGATTGTGTGTCTGTTGTGCTTATTGTCTGAATGGCTTAAAGGGCCGTTTTCATGTTCAGTTCCATCTCAACCTTACACAGACATAAATAAAAGTCAGGTTCTCCAGAGTCCTGCTAATGACCTCATTATTTGACTCAGGCGTGTTGAAGTGGAGATGCATCTAAAAGCTGCAGGAGACCGGCCCTCGAGTTGCCCACTCCTGGTGTAGGGAATGCTTTTTCTATTCTTTTTTTTTTTAACACTGAGAAGTTGGCTACATTTTAACAACAGAAAAAACTGTTGTGTTTCCAACACTAAGTGTGTTGGATGTTTATGATTTTTTACATCAAATCATAAACATGATTTGATGTAAAAAATAATTGGACCGAATTTATTCCCCTTGTAAATCTACTGTTTATCTTTCATACATTTTATTAATTGTTAGCTTTCAGGGCCCTGTGTTGGACTGGTGACCTGTCCAGGGTGAACCCCGCCTTTCATCACCACCGCAGGGTGCAGCATCCCCCCTCACCACCCTGCAAGGATAGTCATGTTCATGGAGATGGATAGATAGAAGGCTTTTAAGGTAGTGTGTCTCCCTTAAGTTCACACTTACAACACACTTCATAGTTAAAGCCAGTATCAACTGATTTTATGATATTGCTGACTATTTTTCTACTTTTAACATAAACAGGCAAAAAAGTCACCCAGAAATGCATTTTCACTCCAGGCATCCAGTCCCAATTGTCATCAGTTCTGATGATGTCACATTCAAAGCGAGTCCACAATGTCTTAAAATTGTAAGTTGTACTTTTTTCTTTGCCGTTTTTCTGTACTCTTTAAAACCCTAGTGGGGAAAAAAAAAATACTTTAGCATATTACAAACATACTTATGTAGCTGAGTTAATTTTATTTATTTATTTGTTTTTTCTTATGAACCTTCTCAAAACACCTTTTTGTTGAATTGACATGTCTGTTATCGCTTTTGCACTGCGACAGGCTATTTCTGTTTTATACTGCTTTTATTTTTGGTTCCTACTGTAAATGTCTTTCTGGGAGGACGATTATTAATATTGCACAAAGCAAGTTTCTGTGACCTAGCTGCAGCAGCCAGGCAGAAGCTGAACTAACTGAGCTGCTGGTAAGATGTGTGCTACTGCTACCCCTCACTCTTAGTGATGTTTATCATGTTAAAAATAGTTCTCACAGTTATGTGCTGCATAAAAATATAATGTTAACTGTCTAAGTGTTTTAAAAAAAACTTTGGGTTTGGTTAAAATTAAACTGTTATGCTTATAAAGTTGTCTGAAGTTTTCCCTCCAAAATGTGTTTGTTGGGCCGCAGGGATCTGACTGACTATATGTACCATACCCGATGATTGAGTGTGTCCCACACTGTCTTATAGGAATAAACTGTGTGGCTGAAATAGGTGCCTCTATTTGGTGTTACACCAAATAGAGGCCATATTGAATTAATTAGAATGAGTTCTGATGAGGTTGTATGTTAGATTAAAAGGGCTTTTTGAAAATAATCTTTAACCAGGTATTAAGCATACATTTCACTGCTGATGTAATATTCTAATCTTAAATGCCATGTTTGCATTAGTTGTAACCAAGAAATAAACACAAATAAAAGCTTTAAAACGTCAGCCTGTGCAAATAATCTATAGTGGGTTTATTTATGATCCGAGTTACTAAAATAAATGAACTTTTCATTAACAATATAATTTATTAAATTTGAATTGGAACACAAGCATCAACATTAGCTTACCTTGCAACCTGTGAGCCACCTCCATAGGACTCCCAAAGCCTCAATGTGAAGCCGACTTCAGCGGCCGCTTTGTCCAAACTTTTTTGAACTTGACAGTGGACCTCTGTGTCTATGAGAGCCTCTAACTGAAACATGTTCTGTATGAGCGTCCACACGAAAAAACAACAAAGTCAGGAGTTATAGGATTATTTTCTAATAAAATTGCTAAACTTCAGATCAATGATAAACTGGTCAAAGGTCAGCATTTTTGTTAAGGCTAGTAGAGGTTTGAGCTATGCATAGTGTACTGCTAAACAACCAATAGGCAGAAGTTGAGGCCTTAAGACACCGCCTTTCCTGATTTGCATAAAGAGGTAGAAATACATATCGCAAAGTAAAAAGAGGAGACAAGGAAATATAAAATCAACAATGAATGCATAAGGGAAAGAAAAAACAAAATATAAAAATGAATAAATATAAGAAAAGGAATTATAAAATATATACATTTCTGCTTTCATTTTTAATTATGTCAGTTTTGGGCCTCCATAGGATGGTACCACAAGAAAGAAGTCTATTCACATACTTTTCAATTTCATTTCTGAGACTGCAAAACTTGCAATATGAAGATCAAGAAAGAACAAAATGAATGGACTTAAACAGATCATGCTTGTGTTTTGCATTATTTCAGAGACAGGTAGTTGCTCACTTTTGTGTGGAATTTGAGTTTTTCAAGTTGACAACGAACATGGATGTCTATGTAAACAAATGGTGTATTAATGATGTGTCAGTTTTTGCTTTTGGGTTTTTATGATCAAAAGTTTGTTGTAAAGGCAATTTAAACTCAAAATCTGTTTTTCTTTCTTTTATCTAGTTCTGTGTACTATGTGCTACATACCTCCATATGCACCTCTCTGCTTTATGTAGAGAGCTTCAGCAGCACTCCATGTATCCCATGATTATGTCACTGTGTGGTTGAGGTAAGCGTCACATTGCATCCGTTGAAAGTTCACACGCATGTCAAACTAAATGATAACCACTGTCCACTCAGATAGCCAGAGCCTCCTGCCATCTATTCGCATGCTGATGCCCTTGCTCGCCCTTTGGTCAAGTGGCCAGTCACCACACGGTGGCCTAATTTATTTTTACATGCTAAATGTCGCAATACACGTATGCTGCGCAGCGACCGGAAATAACACGTTTCTTCACAACTTTCTCCCAATTTATACACTTACCTTTGCGAATGTGATCTTCGATCACCTGGTCGAAGCCAAGCCGGTGGCATTTCCTCCACAGCCCCATGTTGGTGGAGTTATACTGCCTGCTGCATTCGTCTGCGGCGCTCATGGCGAACAGCTGCCTTCGGTTTCGGGCCAATAGCACCTTGTCCTCCCAGCGAGGCATGCTGACTCGGCTGGCCCGCAGCGGCAGGCTATTGTTGGGGATATAGATAAAGCCCGGGTCCTTACGGCGGCTGGAGAAACTTCGGCATCGCTCCTTGTACCTTCTGGCGTCTGTCTCGTACCAATGATCCGAGCACATTGCCACGGCGAGCATGCCCAAGGCACAAAGAGACAAGGAGAGCCCGGTGTAGAGCAACAACTTCCCGGCGGCCATACTCACTCCTGTCACAGCCGCATCAGCACTTCGAGAGACGGACAGCTCCTCTGCAGCTTCCCTGCCGATTCAACTCACATCATCTTTGAAGAGCAGCGGAATCATCATCCAAAAATGGTGTTAGATGGAAGAACAGGTAGAATACTTCCTTTAGCAAGGATCCAAAAACAATAGGCTATGAAATTCCAGTAGTAAGGTGCCCACGTATTTCCTGCGTGCGCCTTTCTGCAGCAGCTCAACGGAGACAGAGAGGACGCTATCTCATCTTAGGCGCGACCCAAAGCATCCATCTGTCTGAGGGCGACACCAACAAGCACGCAACACATCAGGATGGCAGCGAAGACTTTAGTTATTCACCAGAAGACCAGCACCGCAGGGATGGATGAATGAGATAAAACCGTGAAGTAGTACACAATCAGATGGGAATTAGCCTATATCAATTTAACCCAAATTAAAAGAATCTAACAGTATAAATAAATCAGGAGAACTATTCGATAGAATTTAGCTGCATGGGCTTCTTAGGTCAATATACATGCAGGTTACCTGATGAGTAATCACAAATCAAAGTTCAGGTCATCACCAGACTGCAACCACGACACGTCTGATGTGATGACGACAGCTGCCACAGAGAAGCCCTGAGCATGGACGAGCATGCGCTCTAGCTTTATCTCTCTTATTTGATGCAGTTATCCAATTAATTAATTAAACATTATGGCTGCAAGTTAATAACACTGAAATGAAGAACAAACACAATGCACAAAGTTGATTGTTGTGGTGGCCGCTTAAAAGCAGTAAACAAAAAACAAAATAAGCAGGACTTTGACTTCCCAAATGGTCTAGGTGAACTTTTCCTGAGCAAATTTTACTAATCTTAGCTTAAAAATTAACAATTACATTTTTTCACTCACTTTGGTATGTTGGATGGTTGAAACAGAGAAAATATCTGCCTGATTAATTAGGATAATGCAGGGCCGTGCATAGACCTTTGAAGGGGCAGGGGCTCAAAGTTAAAAAGGGTATAATGATAAAGTTACTGTTTCTACTGCTGAGAGTGATGATCTGAGACTGTAGTTGTTAAAGAGACCATAGGTTGCTGGTTATGAAATAAGCTAATTTTATGCTATTTTACTAAATAAAATGGGATTTTATTTAGTAAAATGTTATTTAAAATAAAATGCTAAATAAAATATCTGACTGTCTAGCCACCATAGCAGACTCCTTTAAAGATCAAAACAGCTTAAGAGTGTCAGGTTGTGTAGATAGTTGGAGTTGGACCCAAATGCAGGAAACTGAGGCAGCCAGTGAATTATGAGATTTAATGAAGGGTAAAGAAAGCAAACTTACAAAGATCAATTAGAGAACTGCAAAAAACAAAAACCAAGGAAAGAAAACCAGGAAGAAGAAAACACAAGAACACAAGGCAGCATGGGGAGGTGACAGTTGCACTTTACTTGAGGAGCTCCTACTACTGTAGGAGAAGATGAGAGGAGTAAGTACTGGGAGGTTGAACACAAGACCTGATCTGATGAGCTAATTGACTGCAGGTGAGAGTGGTTGGATCAGGAGCCAGGCTGAAGGGTGGGGAGAAGGTGGCACAGGGAAGCTGGGAAGATGCAAAGGAGAACAGAAAAGAGTGAGGGAGGAAACACAAGGAAGTTGGAAATAATTCTAACACTAAAGACACACTAAGAGTTAAAAAAAACATGATGAACTAGAAAGAGACAAAGACATGAGAGGAAATTATAACAGAAACCAGGCTGACCTAATAATAATGAGAACTCAGGAACACAGAAACTAGAATAACCAAAAGGACTAAACAAAGAAATAAACTAACTAGAATACGCTTCTTTCTCACAAGAATGAGAAAGATCTAACAAAAAAAATAGTGACAACAAATAATCAAGAAGAGTAAAACAAAAAGTGAACTAAAACATAACCGATAAATAAAAAGAGGAACAGCAAAAACACTGAAGTACACAAAACCAAAAACCCAGAGTCTTGACACAGATGGGTTAACTTCACATCATTTTTCAATGTTAGCGCCTCTGAGAGATGTAGAATTATAAGACTGAGATATATCGAGGCAAAGAAAACTAGCTGCTGGTAGGCCCTTCCAGACATTCAGCGGCCACTATAAATGGTTGAATTGTAACACAGACCATAGATCTAAAACTTCAGACATAGACATAAATAGATTTTATCGTCATTTAGCATTCATTTATTGAGAATGACAATGCTATTAAATCTTATTTAATGGTTTCAGCAGAGATAAAATAAAAAATGAAATTGTATAGGATTTATTTAGGAAGTTTACCTTTTAAAAGTACAAACAATAATCGTGATAGTTTGATTACTGTGTTACCATGGCTACATTAAGGCACTATCTTTAATCTTTGTGTTCAACCTGGGTTTATTCACAAATATAACAACGCAAACATTGCCCAATAATCAGTAATTAATGTTATCCTCGGCCAATTAACCTCAACCCACTCTCTCAGACATAATTCTAATTTTAAACAGTTAGTGATGCTGATGTTCTTAGTGAGAATTGGAAGCGGCTAAATCACATTCTGAATCTGCAGAATCTTTCTTTAGAAGTTGAAGTTCTGCAGTAACTTATATAGTAACTGGTCTGGAAGTGAGCTGTTTCCAGCCCAGATCCCGTCAGTAGCAATGCAAACCTGCCTGTTAGTAACGTTAGGTTAAGATGAAGCAGAGAGCAAACAGTGAGCAGGCCATACTGGGGCGTTGAGGTGCGTCACGGTGAAGCGATAAAGTTTCTTTTTGTCAGCATATCTGATTCTGACCAAAAATAGCATTTCCTAAATACCTTGTGAAAAAGCCTTTCTTAATAAGTACTTCAAAATATTCTGTATTTAGAATTAGTCACTTGGATTGCTCAGGCATGAGTTTGAACAATTCTATCTTAAAATCTGTCTTCAATTTTTGAAGGCTCTGTGGGTTCATACATTCTGATTTTTGGTTCTTTCATAGACTTACAATTCAAGCCAGATGACCAAATGGGCAATTGTTGCACTTTACTTTCTCACTCATCGGTTAGGAATTCCTTAGGCTTTGTTTTCAGGATATTGTCCTGCTTGGAAACCTACACCCAAGAATGTCCTGCTAGATTTCTCCACTCATCCTTTTAACAAGTGCATCTCAGAAAATTGGAATATTTGAAAAAATTCTGTTTTTTACTCATGTCAGAAATCTAAATACTTCTACACACAGAGTGAAATACTTCAAGATTATATCGTAATTTTGAATATTATTATTAAAAATAATGAGACTTCAGAATTTAATGTCTGACACCCTGTACTTTACAGGCAGTTGATGCAATTTTTAAAATGTTGAATTAAGACAAAAATCTATTACCAAGAAATTATTATCAATTTGGGTGGTGTTTTCATAACTACACCACCCAAATCTGCTTTTAATTAATATCTTAAACAGCATGCATTTTCAAAGGAAGCGTGACATAACTCCTGTTCTGGTTGCTGAGTGTACTAGTAGACCAAGTTTGTTTCTATTTTTTAATTGAGCCTAAAAAAGTTAGAAAAATCTTCCTTTTGATCAGACAAACACCTTTTTAAGTTTTGGAAATATAATGATACATCTATTTTCCACAAATCATCTGACTACTTTCATAGGACAAGTAGTTGGGTTTTTTTTAAATTGGTCCCAGAACAAGAAGGAAAGAAACGTATCTATTACAGCAACAACAACAAAAAAAGCTTCAAAGAGGTGATCTGAAGATACCTCTGTAGATCATTCAGTTTCTCAAAAAAATTAAAAAATAACAGTCGTGAGTGGACAAATATAGAAGACGCATAATGAGAAACTCCATTATCACATCTTTCTAAATGATGGAGAAACACCAGACAGTGACGTGTGTAGGAGGAGTCAGACATATGAATGAGTAGATGAGACGGTTTTCTATTCTTTCTATTGAGCTTGACGCCGACAGCGATTAAATAGAATATTGCGATAAAGGACGAGGGAAACCTCCTGTCCACTGGATGGCGGTAAATGCATTCAAAATTTGATGCGCTAAGCAACATCAGAGGAGGAAGTATGATGCGGTGGAGCTTGTTGTGAAGGTGGAAACAGTCAAAGTAAGCTAACAGAGTTAAGATAATGAGACCGTAGGGTTTTACCAGCCTCAGCCGCCACAGGTTCAGGTAGGAAACGTTTAACAGCTGATTTAAAAAACTGTAGAAGGTTAGAGTCGGTAAGCAAAGAGCGTAACGGAAACATGACTGCGTATCAATGAGTTAGCACATGAGAGACACACGTTAACTGTGTCATAGTGGAGCTCAGTCAGCTAGAAATGATCCGAGGAGTCGGATGGTGTTGGTTTATCAGGCGGTGTTTGAGATACACTGTTGTCAGATCAGCCAACAGGAGGGAACTTATCGGACAATATCAGAAAAACAAACGAAAACAACAACAACAAAAAAATCAATTTGCTAAATGCAAAAATAATGAGAAAAAGAATATGTCACACATTTATTTATTAATACAGAGCGGTTATTATCACGTTAAACAATGTTTGACCCAAGTAACATAATTTAAAGGCGATGCTACCAAATACCTAGGAAATGTATATAAACTTATGATTCTGAAGACATTAATAAATCTTTGACATATTCTCTCATTATTGTTGCTTTCAGCAAATGCAAATATATGTGATTCTAACATTTGTAAAACAAGTTTTGTCTGACTTTAAAAAATGTGGATGTGCCTTTCTGTAAATGTCTGCTTTCATCTGTATTGTACAGCTCTAATATGTTATTTATTTGTACAACAAATTCAGTCTTCCTCACAGCATAGATTCCTGTAGATTTAGCTGGATAGCTCATCAACAGTTTTCATTGTAAAGTCAGCCTTTTGTTATTTTCTTCTGTAATGTTGAGGTTTTTGATAAACCCTCAGCCATGGGAATCAGTTTCAATGTTTTTAAGCGTTAGCATCTGTTAAGTTAGTGAATAGAGGAGGCAGATTCGGTTTTATTTCTTACTGCTGACTTTTTGGGGTTCTGCTTTTATACAAACTGCTGGCTTGTGAAAATTAAGAAAATTTGTTTTTATTTTCCTTTAAAGGCCAAATGCTCTGCTCCGTGTTAAATTTCATCTTAACCTAAAACTATGGCTGTACAGTTTGCATATTTGGTGAATTTGTCCTACTTTTTTCTCCTAGTTATGGCCGGTATCTCCAGCTATGCGGTGCGCATGGCAAGACTGAGCTCCAGAATCTTTGGAGAGGTTGTCCGCCCCACAGACTCTAAATCAATGAAGGTGGTCCAGCTGTTCCAAGAGCCGCCCCTGGCCAAGAGGAAGGAGGTGTATGAATGGTATCCTCATCACAAGGTTTACTATTCCATGACCCAGAAACTCCGGTTCATGGGACTGTTCAGGTAGTCAATTCAATTCAAAAATACTTTATTGATCCCAAAGGAAAAATTATGTTGTTTTAACTCGTATTAATTCTAATTCTTCAAAGAGTTATTGCAGATGGTGATGGCTGTTGGCAGGAAAGATCTCCTGAAATACGGTAGATCTAGATCTGTGAACAATTTGGTGCTCAATATCATCTGTGGTTTTTGTTGGGTTTGAATCATCTGTTTCTCTTGGTAGTGATGAATTAAATCACAGGTCAGACCTGCCTTTGAGTGTGACAGCATACAATACTTAATAACAGGAAATGTGAAAAAAGTGGTTTGTTCCAAAAATGTGGATAAAAACAGTGGTGAGTTCTAACAATAGACAATCTTTGCAGTGAGACTCAGGCTTCGTTCACACATTAGGTCTTGATGCTCAATATCGATTTTTATTTATTTTTTTATTTTTTGCATTCTACTGAATGAATCAACCGCAACAACTGTACAAAGGTAAAGATTGTGACTTTCTTGGTCAACATTGTTGACAATAAGCTTCTAGTAAAGTGCAAAAAGAAATTAATGTTGCAAAATAATAAATCGAAAAAATTAAAAAAAGGAAAAGACGAGAGGAGTAATCGCAACAGGCTGCATACACATTGGCGCATGCACACTCAATCACTTATTAATGATCACAAAAATAAACATCAAGCCTAAAAACATAATGTTGCAACTGACTGAATGCTCTGTTCTTTCTGTGGGAAATGTTTGAGTGTTTTTTAGTGTTGAATCATGAAACATATAGAGGTATTGTTGTCACTTGCTATGGCAACGAGTCTGTTGCTATGACAACAGACTTGTAGCCGACTCAGAAAGCAAGAATGATAATGAATTTTCTCTGTTATTTTTCTTTTTGATGTGGTGAACAGCACTAAATAATACCTACATCTCCAAGTTTCATTTAGTTAACAGAATTGTTTTACCGCAGCAGCGCGTCTGTCCATGGCATGTAAAAGAATCATCTTTTTCCTGCCAGCGTTGTGTGCATAGAGGGAAAATGAATAACTGCAGCCTCTCTGGTGGGGAGAGGCTGCGGTTCAATGATCAACTTTGTTGTCTTCTCCTTGGATCTCCAGCCACATGTCTTGGACACTTGGGTGAATAAAGGTGCAGAGCTGTCCACTGACCACTACTTGGTGGTGAGTTGGCTCCGACCAAAGCCACAAGCAAACTAAGCAGCTGCTTAGGGCCCCGGGGCCACTTTTACTTTGAAAAAGTAACTTTAATCGGATTACTGATTACTCCTTGAAAAAATAACTTGGTTAGATTACTGATTACTTGATTTGGAAAGTAACTAAGTTACTTAAAAGTTAAAAGTAACAGTTTTAGTTACTTTCAGCAGCTGCTAACAACAATGCTCCACCACCTATTAAAATTACATTGAGCTTAGCCAATACTTAATTGCAAGTTATTTTATAATGGTAACATCAACAATGTGTCTCCACTTATATGGTTGAATTTAAGGGGTGGTTGTTTAATTGTTACAACAGTACGGAAAAAACTTTAGTAATTTTTGCATGTTTTTGTGTGTTCCACTATTGTCTGGAAAACTCTAAAAAGTCCCCATGCCCCTGCCCCAGGCTCCAGATTCTGCGTTACGGCCCTGCGTTTGCTGTCACAGCATAGCACACAGCGCTTCTCCTGCAGCTCTACAACTCAGATGGCCCACTGCACAGATTTGTGACACTTATCTTAATACTACTGATTATAATGGTGTTAAGTTGTGCAACTTTACAGACTCGTTCATTCGTGGTTGTTTTCACGTTTATTGCGCTGTTCATATTAGTCTCGATGTTTGCAGTTTTCTGGGGTGCAGCACGAAGCTCAATGTCGTTCACAGCAAATTTATTAACTTGATATTAACAAAGACACAGCGGGATGGATCATTCGGGAAATGGACGGGGAAAGTCTGACTAAAACTAACTGGTTGTCAGACAAATTCTGAGGCTTATGTGATGTGTCTGTGCCTATTTCAAAACCCAAATAAGCAACTTCACGTTCAAAAATGCGCATCCCGCAACTCATAAAATTTGCAAGCGCCTTTAGAAAAAATAAGCCCAAAACTGCTTGTAATTATCGGACTTGACAACAGAAACTCAAAATAGCTCCTGTTTTTCCAGAAACAGAATGTGCATCTCTTTCCTCCCACCATTGTTTATATTTCTGTCACGGCAATCAGCTGCTGCTGTCGCATAGAAACGGCGGTCACTTGTAGAGGAAATAAAATTACAAAAGAAAATAGTAACACAAAGTTATTTGGGTAAGTAACTTTAATCCTATTACTGGATTTGAAATAGTAACGCGTTCGATTACTCATTACTGAAAAAAGTGGTCCGACGTCAGTAACACGTTGCAAAGTAGCGCATTACTGTCATCACTGATAGTGGGGATGGTGTGCTGCTGACCTTGGCTTGGGACATTGTGGGCCTGTGGGCAGAAGATTTCCTCAGTCCCACCAACATGTCTTCCATGGAGGAAGCAGTCTGGGAACTTTCAGTTGAGCTCTCCATTCTCTTGAGATGAGATCCCCGAGGTGGTCAAAAAGCTCCTCGGTGGCAAGGTCATCGGGGTAGATGAGATCCTTAAGTTCCTTAAGGTTCGGGATGTCATAGGGTTGTGTTGGGTGATGCAACTGCAATATTGCGTGGACATTGGGGGCAGTTTCCCTAAATTGGCAGACTGTGGTGGTGGTCCCCTTATTTAAAAAGGGGCACTGCAGAATGTGCTCCAACTACAGAGGGGTCACACTCTTAAGCCGCAAGGTCTAGTCAGGGGTCTATTTGGGGAGGACTTGTCAGATAGTCGAACAGCTGATTGAGGAAGAGCAGTGTGGTTTTCATCCTGTTCGTGGAACACTGGACAGAATGTCTCCAGCAGGGGGGAGAGCTGCACCCTACAGCTCTCCACCCTGCAGGGTGCATGGGAGTTTGCCCAACCAGTCTACATGTGCTTTGTGGACTTCGAGGGGGAGTTTGACCGTGTCCCTCAGGGGGCTTTGTGAGGAGTGCTTCAGAGGTATGGGGTATTAGGCACTTTGATAGGGCCTGTTGGGCCCTTGTATGACCGATGTCAGAGTCTGGTCTGTATTGCCGGCAGTAAGTCGGACTCATTTCCAGTGAGAGTTGGACCCTGACAAGGCTGCCCTTTGTCACTGATTCGGGTAATTTCTTTTATGTACAGAATTTCTAGGTGCAGCCAAAGTGTTGAGAGTATCCGTTTTGGTGACCTTAAGACCACATCTCTGCTTTTTGTGGATGATGTGGTCCTACTGACTTTAACATGTCATGATCTAGAGCTTTCACTGCAGCGGTTCACAGTGGAGTTTGAAATGCCTGGAATGAGGATCAGTGCCTCTAAATCCAAGGCCATGGTCTTGGATTTGGAAGTTGGCTAGTTTTTTTTTTTTTTTTGAGGGGAGGGTGGGGGTTCAAACCATTGGGGCAACAAAATGAATTACTTCTGCAGTGGAGGCCCAAAAAGGAGAACATTTTGAACTTCTGTGCCTAAATAAAAACAATAGATTGATACATTTGATGAGGTTTACAATATCCTTAGAGTACTAAGGTTATTGTAAATCTCTGAAGATTTTGTTTTTGTGGTGACAGAGGAGGACCACAAAAACTCTTCTGTCACTACATAGGAGGTTTTAAAAGTAATTTTAATGTACTTTTAATATATGTTAAAAGTACATTAAAATTACTTTTAATGTACTTTTAATTTTAAGTACATTAAAAGTACTGAAATTTGTTAAACTCAGGGAATAAACAGATTTTTTAACATAAGATTTTAACATTTTGATCTCATACTGTTGGGAAGTGAATGAGCATTAATTATTAAGATATTCTGACAGTAGTAAAGTGAGCTGTGGATGGAATGTCTTTAGAAGGCTTGTTTTCTTTTCAGAGATGAGCATGAGGACTTCAAAGAGGAGATGCGCCGCCTGAGGAAACTTCGAGGAAAAGGAACCCCTAAGAAAGGAGAAGGAAAGAGGGCGAGCAAAAAAAAATAAAGTGCATCTTTTTTACTCCTGCAGGAAGTAGGCTTTTGTTCCTGTTGATCATGTAATGTTGATCAACATTGATTGATAATTTTTTTCAAAATAAACATTTTAAATTGTTCACTCAGTTTGTTACAGACTTTGTTCTGTTAAGCAGCTACTATGATAAATCCAATGACATATTACACAAAAATTGCAAAGCCGTGTTTTATGCAGACTGTTTTTATGAGATGTAAAGATTTCCACTTTTGGAAAAAAAATTCTTCCACGTGAATTAAATCTGAATTATTGTGCAAATAATTAAGCCTTTATACTTTTTTGTCTTTTTTTTTTATTATGCCTTATAACAAAACCCCATAATACAGTGTTTCAGAAAATTATTTCATAAAATCACCAAAAAAAATAAATAAATAAATTCTGTGCCTTTGCTTACTGGATTGTCAAGAGTGCTGACTTGCCAGATGTCTAAGAGACAGTAATTGGCACACTCCTCAGGAAGAGTGAGCCATAAAAGGTCATTTTAAAGCAAACCTATCATAGTCAAAAGGAAAAAATACTTTAGTACCGTCATTTCCGGACTATAGAGTGCACCTGGTTATAAGCCGCACCCAGCACATTTTTAAAGAAAAAAGTATTTTGTACATACATAAGCCGCACGTGCCTACATACAGACGGTACACAGAAAGAGTTTTGAAAGTTTTTATAATATACCTTAGCTTTTCTTTCCAAACAGTGCCTGTGACGCGGCAGTAACACAGCAGCAATACGGTAGTAACACAGCATTAACACATAACAGTGTCAACACCCCCAAAAGTCGACAAAAGTCGTAGCTTATAGTCTGGAAATTACGGTATATTTCAAATATACTTACATTTGTGTAAGTAGATTTTAAGTATACTAAGAATATAGTGTACTACCTATAAATATATACGAAGTATACTAAAAGTATGCTGGTACCAATTTTGACATTATAACTTTAAACACACTTAAATATAATTGTACCAAAATACACTTTTAAGAAATATATTAAATAAAAGTATAATTCAAGTGAACAAAATATGTATTTGCCCAAGTGTAAATATGCACTTGCTCAAGTGTATATTTAAAAGATTTTAAATGTTTAAAATATATTTTAAAGATAATTTGTGGGGCGTGATGTGGTGGCGTAGGGGATAGTGCAACCCACATTTGGAGGCCTTGAGTCCTCGACGCGGCCGTCGCGGGTTCAACTCCCGGACCTGACATTTGCCGCATGTCTTCCCCCTTTCTGTCAGCCTACTATCAAATAAGGGATACTAGAGCACACAAAAGCTCCCTGGTGGAGAAAAAAATAAAAATAATTTGTGTATATTTTAATATATACATATATGCTCAAAATAGATTTTTTTGTGGGAGGAGTTTGGAGAGGCCATGGAGAAAGACTTCCGCATGGCTTCGAGGCGGTTCTGGTCACCATCCGGCGTCTCAGGAGGGGGAAGCAGTACAGCACCAACACTGTTTATAGTGGGGATGGTGTGCTGCTGACCTCAACTTGTGACGTGGGCTGGTGGACAGAATACTTCGAAGACCTCCTCAATCCCGCCAACATGCCTTCCATTGAGGAAGCTGAGCCTGGGGACTCTGGGTCGGGCTCTCCAATCTCTGGG
>CAEFZY010000625.1:0-11345 GCA_903066815.1 Brachyrhaphis roseni
CATGGTTAAGAAACGTGATAATGTTACGAATATCTTTAAAAGTTTCCTCTTCGGTCATATTTCAGTCCGTTTTCTCATCAATATGCAAGAGTTTAGAGCGATGCGCGCTCCCGCGAAGGGGATGCAATTCTCGGCAGGCATGCGTTTCTCGGCATAACACCTGTTACCGGCCCTGCTTACTCCTGTGCGCTCATGTGGATTTTTTTATTTTATTTTTTTTCAAAACTTGAAATTATACCGTTTACCAGCGCTGAAAAGAGGTGTACGCATCAAGATAATCTAAACAAACAAAACAAATATAAGACACAGAGAGGACATCCGTAAGATATTTATAAGTGAATACATTCATTACAAAGTACAATGGAAGTTTCATTGTGAAGCTCTTGCAATGAATGTCTACATCCACATACCTCAATGGTTTTAAGTGTATTGTTGTTGTTTTTTAACCAAACTTTAATTGTCCCATTATAACTGTAAAAAGCAACAGTGTAATTGATCCACTTAATGCGATTTTGTACCAGTAATAGCAGAAGATTTATAAGGCACTCAAAAAAAATGTTATTTCGCACAAGAACGGTTTTCAATCAACGCATTCTTCCAGGTTCATCTTACTTGTGAAAAGTTATCCCCCGAGTCCTAACGTCAGCAGTCCGTCGATTTGAGCAAAAATTAGCCGCACAGTGCTGAGGCGTCTTGTGATGTTTATGATTTAGCCAAGTAGGTAGGACCATTGAAATGAATACGGGTAGGACGACCGCTCCAAGATGGCGGCCGTATTTCCTACCTCCCAACAGGAAATACGACTATTTTCTCTTCCTTGTCAGGCTCCGCCCACATGGAGTAGTTAAGGGGTTACTGTTTTTATTCAAGTTTATCTGAGTAATAATAACAATTTAATACTGATTATTCAAATTATGTCGTTTTTATAAGAGTAAGTTTTATACATTTATTAATTTTTTCCTTTTTTTGTTTAGTTTGTTTTTACGCGGCAGGTCAAAGGCTACAAACAAAATGGCGGAACACCAGACCGCTACAGCTACAGAGCTGTGAGCGTCTGTTTTGATGCTACAGAATCTCTTTTCTGAATCAAGTCACGGTTCCATGTCATTCAACCGCTCTTCGGAGCTAATCGCTTCTCTTTATTATTTTGGGTGGAAATACTTCTGCGGAGTTCTTACGAGAGTCTCCGGGTGAACACAGGAGCCCAACAGCACAGCGGCTTGCAGCTGCAGATCTGTCCGCTGTGTGATGAGAGTTTACTCTGATGGTCTTCAGCAGCTTCAAGTGAAGAGCCCCATCACGGATGCATGACTTAATCAAGCTCTGATCAAAGAT
This sequence comes from Brachyrhaphis roseni, assembly GCA_903066815.1. Classification (NCBI taxonomy): domain Eukaryota; kingdom Metazoa; phylum Chordata; class Actinopteri; order Cyprinodontiformes; family Poeciliidae; genus Brachyrhaphis; species Brachyrhaphis roseni. The sequence continues at coordinate 1,336 of CAEFZY010000625.1, forward strand.
GAACAAGAAGAAGGATAAAGGATTCGAGAGTCCACGACCTTTTAAATTATAAGTATTTTGCTCTACGTTGCAAGAAATCAGAATGAAAGAAATTTGATTTGCAGTTGTGTTCAGAAAAGTCACCGTGTTGCTAATATTTACTAGTGTTTGTCACATTACTTAGGTGTTAATTTTTATTTTTTTTTTATTGCTTTTACGACCCATCAGGTGGTGTGCATCAACAACATCAATTTCCAAAGGAAGTCTGTCATTGTGAGTACCTACTATTCTTAGTGGGGGATTTTTACATTCCAGTTCTTAAAGAAGACCAGAAAAGGGGCCGCATTCGTTTTATCCATTATCTATTAGTCTCTTTATCAATCCATAGGATTTTTCCCTCACACTTCTGTCCATTTGCTTTCTGATAGTCTGGTTTTTCAGGTTAAATAGTTAAAACCTTCCCACTGAAGGAACATTATCCATAAGTTCATACTGACGGTGGCCTAGAAGGTTCAACAAAACGCAAAACTTCAACGCAACAGCAGAAGTCAGAAGAGGATTTATGCTAACATGAGAGTTATGACACACTAGCTGGCATAACTTCCACTTTAGCCTAATGCACAACACAAAAACAAAAGGTCACAATGGATGTTATGCTAAAAAATATCCCTATGGTGGCGTAGGTGGGTCAAGAAAATGCAAAAGTCACAACAGAATTAATTCAACAAATAAACTTTATCATAACTATAACCCTTCTGGGCTATTGTATTTATGTTATTAGATAAATACCCATTGAGGTTGAAATATATTTTTTTACAATGGTGAATTGACTAAGAGGCCAGCAACTCACATAATTATATTATGCAAAGGAAAATTACTAGTTACATATTAAAATAGCAAATATTAATTCCTATTTTCGGTTTGAAATGCAGATGGAGCAGCAAAAACAATTTTGAGGGTCTTTCTAAGCTTCAGTGATAGTTAACCAGATAAATGAACCTCAAATCATTTGTATTTTTCTGGTGATAGGAGTGACTGACCTCTGCCTCCTCACTGTACTTCAGGGTTATGTGGAGCTGACCATTTTCCCCACAGTGGTCAACCTGAACAGGATCAAGTTGAATAGTAAACAGTGCAGAATCTACAGGGTCAGAGTCAACGATCTGGAAGCCCCTTTCATTTACAACGACCCCACACTTGAGGTGTGCCACAACGAGTCCAAGCAGTAAGTAGAACCAGAGCTGTCACAGAAAGGGAACCAACAAACTAGTTTATGATTTAGATAGTGGAGTTGATGAGTTCTGTGTGATTGGATCCTATTGTTTTATCTTTTAGTCATTTTATTGTTTTGAAATTTTGAGTTCTTCCTGTCTTTATCATTTTGGCTTGCTATGTAAGCTATTCCTGGCCTGAAAACATAAAGTAAAAGTATGGAAAAATTTTACCCCAGATTTTATTCCATATCTTACTGCCTATAAGTTGTCTCTGTCTGCTTTCCTTTCTTTATTTTCCTCTCAGGTGCCTTTCTTCTATAGATTTCTTCTTTGGGTCCTTTCTTCATTCCTTTCTTTTTTGTGTGTTGTTCAATCCTCTCACTCTTGTGTTCTTTACTTGTTTTTTTCCATCCTTACTAACTTACTCCCTTACTTAAAGTTTACCCTCTCCAGAAATGCCTACTATGTTGAGGAATCCTGCAGACGTTTTATATCAGACTTCAGTGCATGTTGATCTTCAACCACAGATTTAAAGTTATTGCCCACAATTTTCTCATTGTCCGTAAGAAAATGTGACTTTAAAAAATAACATCCACCTGAAATTGCTCAGTTATTTGGATTTGGTCAGGGCATAATATGCCATATAATATATAGAACTGTAGTTCCTGCTCAGAATGATGTATCTCAGGGACAGAGTTGTAACATAAATGTGGGCTTCTGAAGTTAAGCACGGTGGAGGAGCTGTAGTAATGTGTGAGTTTGTTGCAGGGAAAAACAGTTTAATTCCCAATTTTCCAAAACTATATTTGTAATTTTGACCATCGGTGGGTTTAAGTCTCTGCTACCATCTGTATGAAGTTGTTAAAGACAAATTTCTGTTCTACTGTCACATTCCTGCCCTTGTCCAGCAGCTTATCTGAGCTGGAAATGTTTGGACAGCTTTCTGAATTAAAGTGCAACTGCTGGATAACAATGTTTTTCCTGAACAGACGGAACCTGAACTATTTCTCCAGTGCCTACACAGCGGCTGTAAGTGCTGTGGACCCCGACGCTGGGAATGGAGAACTGGTGATCAAAGTTCCTTCTGAGCTCTGGAAACAAGGAGATGGTGAGATGTTGTCTTCACATTCTCATCACACTGTCATAAAAATGATTGAGATCATTTTGAGAATGACTTGTATCACATGTTTGTGTTTGGGTCCAGAGCTGAAGGTGTTAAAGGTTTATATTGAGTTTTCACTGGACCAGCCCAAAGGGGGTCTCCACTTTGTTGTTCCTGATGTGGAAGGCAGCATGGCAGAGAGGGGGGCCCACGCGTTCTCCTTTGGATACCAGAACTCCACAAGGTTGGACATTAGTTCAACATCTGGATTAACCAGTTTTATATAAAATCTACTTTTTTTTAGCTTCACATCATGTTATAATGTTATTCACTCATCAAAAACATTCCTGGAGTGTTGCTTTGATCTTTTTCATGCATGTTTGAGAAATTCTTTAATCTCCCTAGGCAACCATTCAGCTCTGCAAAATGCCTGGGTTGACCTAACCCCTCCTTTGAGGTGCTACTCCTCCTCAGAGCTGCAGTTTCAGAGATTCCACCTCATAGACCAGCCCTCCCCAGTGATTCCGTTACTCAGTTCCTTCACACTAGCCAGCAGCACTTAGCAAACACATGGTGGAACTACTCATCTGCTGAACTCATTATATGAGCTACTTTTCGGTAGAGTGTGGTTAAAATTGTTGTTAATGGGTTATTAGAGGAGCCATGATGAGTTCCTGAAGGTGGAGTTTCAGAAAGAGCAGGAGTTTATGGAGAGACGGTGCCCCAATGTCAAGGCATTAAATTATGAAGTCAAATTTCTTTTAAGTCATAGTGACATATAGCATTTTTATAACAACTGAAGGTAACATGGTTACTTGTTTGTACAGTAAAATGGCACTATTTGACTGGAAAATACATAATACTTCCTCTTTAGTAGATTGATTATAGAAACAAAACCTGGGAATTCTTCCATCTTTGTGTCCCCCTCTGAATCCTCTCTCTCTCCAGGTTCTGGTTCCCCTGTGTGGACTCCTACTCAGAGCTGTGTACATGGAAGCTGGAGTTCACTGTAGATGCGTCCATGGTGGCAGTGTCCTGTGGGGACCTGGTGGAGACCATCTACACCCATGACATGAGGAAGAAGACATTCCACTACGTCCTCCCCATCCCCACTGCGGCTCCGAACATCTCCCTGGCTGTGGGGCCCTTTGAAATCCTCGTGGACCCCTACATGCACGAGGTGCGTTCTCTGTGATCTGGCTGGATGTCACTGACAGATGTCCAGACATTCAGTTGTCAAATTAATAGAATAGGAAAAAAAGCGTTTTTCTTCTTTTTCTACTGCTCATCATTGGGCTGCACATCTCTGAAAAACCTTGTTAAACCCAGGAACTTCAGAACTCCCTGGTTATTGTCTCCTAACCTGAAGAACCTTCTCAGAATTTAAAAACTTGATCAAGTTTTATCTAGTTAAGTCGCCTCTAAATCAACTGTAAATATCAACATATTTAAAAAATATATGTTGGCTAAAAAGATTGATGACTATGTTTTTACCTACATTTCAATCTTCCCGTACCTTGTTTTATCTGAAAAAAGCAAAGTAATTTTTTTTTTTTACAGTCATTCAAGTTAATTTCAGATCCATATTCTCCATGTAAAGATAAATAAGTGGCTCTGATACTAAGCAACCTTCCATTTTTGCCTGTCTATACATAGATGTCTTTATAGTGAAAAATTAGGACCATTGTAGATAAAAGACACAAATCCTCAAAGGAGTAATTTTCTGTCAAAGAAACTGATATTTTTAGGTTAATTTAAAAGTAGAATATTGTCTGACATTGTAAAGTCAGACATTTGCGATGGAAAAAACCCCCATTTAATTTCATGAGAAAAGCTCAGAGGTTATCTAATATTATAAAGTCAGACATTTGTGACAAAAAGTAGCAGAAGTTTTCTAAGATTGAGATGGAAATTTGAGGGATGCTGTTGTGGATATTTTCCAGAGTGTCAGACATAGATCCTGTAATAGAGGAATAAAACATCCGGGTCCAGTCTGGCTGCAGCCATGTGTCAGCTTCCTCCTCACTATTTCAGGTGTGTTTTCTGGATCTGGTTCAAGGCGTTCCTGGTGAGTCTGGACCCAGGAGATGTCTGATAAATGAAAAGAACCCGGAGTCTACCACTGACACTGAAACTCAAATGCACATCTCTTAAATTTACCACTTGAACATTACACGACCTCTGGAACGTTTTATTACAAATATCTCAATTTATAATCTCTGAAATTGTATCTTTTTGTTTCTTGCAAATGGATTAGGATTAGGGAATATTCAAGTTTTCTCCTGTAAATATGTGAAATTAATCTCTAGATTAATCTAAATTTGAATGAGCCTTTCTGTAACTTCTCCTAATGACCACTAGATGTCTCTAAACACCAGCAGTCAGAATGAAGTTGAGGTATCTGAGACACAGCTGTCTGGTTCCGTACCAAGCCCTCTGTCGTGCTCCTGTCCTCTGCAGGTGACTCATTTCTGCCTGCCGCAGCTGCTCCCTCTGCTCAAACACTCCATGTCCTACCTGCACGAAATTTTTGAGTTCTACGAGGAGATCCTGACGTGCCGCTACCCTTACTCCTGTTTTAAGACCGTGTTTGTGGACGAGGCCTACGTTCAAGTGTCATCCTACGCGTCAATGAGCATTTTCAGGTTTGCATGGAGACAGAGGTCTCGTCTGTTCCATGTCTTGTAGGTTGTTATTCATGCAGTTTGCTTTGTGTTTCAGCACCAACCTGCTCCACAGCCCTATGATCATAGACCAGACCCCTCAGACCCGACGCTGTCTGGCCCAGGCCTTGGCCCAGCAGTTCTTCGGCTGTTTTATCTCCAGAATGTCCTGGTGAGACGTAACTTGTTTCGTGATGCGAGGACAGAACCTCAGACTAAACAAGTGTTTGTATTTCACCTCTTTTCCCACCAAGTCCACCACCATGACTCAGCACCATACCGCCTCTCCAGTGTGGTCATCTTAGGGTAGTTGCGCCAGAGTCTCTAGAGGTTTAAAGCGTGATGTAGTTGGACTCTGAGATAAACCTTCTACACCACATGTCTGCATAATGGAAAAGAACTGTCAGCATTTCTGAGGAGTCTTGCGGTAACATGTAAACAATCCTCAGCAGAGGCTGACCTTCTTTTTCACCTCTGCTGCCATTTAGCCCTCAATGCATTTATTGGCTGCTGATAAGAGATTTGCAACAATACTCAACGTTTTATGTTTTTTTTTTTTTTTTTGTCAGTTTGAGAAATCAGAATCTGTCCCCACTATGTACCAGATTGGTCGCTATAAGAAGCTGTTTTATTCACAGACCCTGAGCACACCAAATGTTATGGGGAAAGGATGCCTTATAACAGGGGCTGACACTTCAGACCACTCCAAGAGCATAAAGCTCCAAGATCTTTATGCTCTTATATTTATTTTAATAAATAGAACCAATTTATTAAAATAAATTGGTACTCTTTATTCTGGGTAAATAGAACCAATACAAACTCATGTGTCTAGCAGTAGCAAGAGAAATGGCTCATGGTGTTTTGCCAAAAACAAGAGAAAAATCCTGAAAAAAACCTGATGCCACTAAAGTTTTGTTTACATTTCTTGAAGAAGGAAGTTGTGTTTCCTTCTTGGTGCAGCGCCCCCACAGGCGGGGAAGGGAACAGGTTGCTTGAAAGGTTTGTTTGGTTTGACACAATGCAGTGTGAAAGAGAACAGCAGCAACTGAAAATGGAACAAATACTGCCACTTTGCTCCCCAATTGGACAGAATCTACTGGACTATCAGATGTGAAAACACCCTAACAAATAGAATATCACTCCATATATTTCCACATATTGTAGGAGTGCTGTCTTTGACTCCTCATTCATTTTCTCCTTTCCTCTTCATCCCTCATTTTGTCTGACCTTGAAACAAACATCACATGTGGTGGGGCCTTCCCTCTATGTGGTGTTTAATGTTCAGCAGGCTGTTGTCATGATTTTTAACAGAGCGTGGCACTGCTGTTAGCAATTTCTCAAAGCAGGGGCTCACTGGGGCCCATAACTGAAAACAGGCTAGACTCATTATCCTGTCAGATGCAAAGAAAAGCAAAACGGCTTTTTGCCACACCCATCTGCGTTAACTGACAAATGGAAGGGATCTTTGTTAACTTGAAGGTCTCCAAACGCTTCTGTGTGTCCAGGAACACAAGCTGCTTGATCCTCGCTGACACACACACATGCGCTGCTCTCATGCTGTTTTTGGCTCCGTTGTACCACTATATTCCTCTTAGAGACGTACAATTTCACTAAAGCTTCATAGCTGGTTTGTAAACAGTCTACTCAAAAAAATGAAGCTGTTGATTCAACATTCTGAAGAACATACTGATGTATGTGAAGAGTCCTGGCAGACTCTAATCATGGATGGTCAGAATAATAGCAGGGTCTTTGAAAATGGAAGAAAAAAATTTAAGTTTATGTTCATAAACAAATTCATTGGGAAAACTATAAATTCTTATTTCTCACTGTCCAAAGGTGAGAAAAAAATAACATTCAATATATTGCAGCATCAGCATAAAAAAAACATTCAACACTAACTGTATAAACTGAAATATGTCTATAGATGTGTTTTTGCTGTTAACTGAACTAATATTTCTGAGAACTGTGGATCCTCCTGAAGTCTTGCACCACCGCTCTCTTCCCACTGCATCAGTGGAGACTAGAATGCAGTTTTAAACAGTGAAATGAGACTAATAAGGCAATTATTCACCGGTTGTTTCCTGGTTGTTATGGTTTAAAAGCCACAGACTGCAACTTCCAGCTGTTTGAAAATGGAAGTTGCAGTCTTGATTTTAAAAGAACTGTGTTGATTCCTTCCACTGGAAAGGAAGAGGGAAAAAAATAAACTTTGACCTGGATTGCAAATGGCTATATAAAGACACCTTTAATGACACATTTATAATGCTTACAGTCTGAAACTGAATTATTATCACTTCTATCTCAGAGGAACTTTGCAATAAACCACAGATCTTTCGCCTTATTTCCACTGGGCAGTATGGCATGGTTCGATGTGGTTCAGTACACTGTAGCCCTTTCTGCACAGATGTGGCTTTAACTGGTTCTTCCCCTGTCAGCCCCGGCCAGATTAGTCTCCATTTGCAGATCCTGTGCAGTTCCTCCGCATTTTAGGAATTACCTTAGGAACAAGCTGGGCAAAGCTGGGTATAGTGCGCAAGCGATTCGTTTGTCAGCTGGCTAGTGGTGCACCAACTTTTGGGAGATTGGTAATTGGTCTATGAGAGAGATTTGACTGTTAGCCTAGTCCATCAGGTCATGTCGACACATTTACAGTTAACAATAGTCACCCAATCTTTGCCGACTCTGCTATTTTTAGTGACATTTTAGACAAAAAAAATTGGTATCTGCCAAAATTTGAATCAGCAGATTAGGCTTTTTACAGATTGGTAATCGGCAATCATGGCCAGTGGAATCACGCCACTGGATGAGTAAAGGCAACACTTTCCAAAAAGGTCTTACAGCATTGCATCAACTGGACGGGGCGATCCGCAATAAACAGATAAACTGAGAGATTTAGCAGAAACTGGCCGCCCACGGGAACAACCCAAATGACATCATCATGTCGTCGACCACAGCTCCTGCATCTTTACAGCCCGCACACGTTCCCATCCATATTCTCACCCACATAGTGGGGAACACACTGCCAGTAGAGAGACATCCATCTTGGCTAGAACTGAACCAGAAATTAACCAGCTAGAATTAGACTTGACAATAGTTTTGTTGTTTTGAGCACAACTGTGGAACTGTTGACTATTATCTGTTTTGTTTGTGCTTTGTGTGTCTGCAGCAGAGTTAGTTTTCCAGTAATAATGACCTCCTAATGAGAAACTTTAGAAAAAATCATTTATTTCTCAGATATTTTTCCCAAATCTAAGGCTGAATATCTGATTCTGTGAAGTTGAAAACAATAAAAACATGACCCATCTAAGCAGGATAAATCTCTTTTTTGTATTTACTCATTGTAAATACTCAGATAAAATCAGCTCTGGTAATAAAAGGCAGCCAAGGTTTAGCACAGCATGAAGCGGTGAAACCACCAAGGTTGAATCAACCTATTGTGCCTCCTTTTAAGAGGCTAATAAATCCATGATGATAAAATTATGTGAGCAGTGTGTGTGTTGTGTCAAGGACTGCCACAAAAATACCCAAAGGGCAAAGGCAAAACCATCTTACAGAAATGATGAGGCAGCTCAAGTGTGGCCTTCATTGATTCTGAGTTGCCTGGGATGGGGAAGCTAAGCTGTGTGGGCTGAAAGGAGATGGAAATGACAAACAAAGTGTTTTGGAAACTTGACTTCACATCATCGCATTAAAGCACATGACCTCATAGACAGTGCTGGATTATCAATGTGAGGTCACTTGGTGGCTATTAAGTCATAAAGGAAGCTGATTCACTTCCATAAAATGAGCAAATGTGTTCCAGGCATGTCAGACTGTGTGGTCATATAGTGATTTAGGATCAATGTTGTGCCTGTTGGAGGAATAAGTTGCATATTGAATTCATCCATATTCATATTAGGGCTACAAGTAACAAAACATTATTAGAGTTATTAATTATTCTGATGATTAATCTTTTTTTTTTTTTTTAAATGACACTGTTTACATATTTTTCATTTAGATCTCATTTTCAAGAGGGACCTGGGCAGTAGTCTGCAATACACAGCAAAAATAATGGTTTATTGAAATAAGAAATAAACATTTTATTGACTAAAATGAGATAATGTAGCATTAATAACCTGGTGAAGATGAAACTAGGCCACTTGAGGAGTTTTGGCTAAAACCTATTTACTGATAACAGTGTTTTTATTTTGTATAGTTTTGACTTGGTTACTGTTCTGAATATGTTGGGGATATTTTTTTCAGCATATGCCATTTTGTGGAGTCTGTATACTCTAGTTAATGATTAATTGATTATTGTATTAGTTGATGATTATCTTTATAATGGATTAATCACAATTAAGGCGATTAATCGTTTCAGCCCTAGTTCTTCATGTTCATTGTTCACATTGGCGTTCATAGTTACACATTCTGAACTCAATTCACAACTCCAAGAACTACTTCTCCCTTCATTACTCATTGTGCCTGACAAAAAGTTTGAACTTCACATTAAAGGCTTTGGTGTTTTTTTTAATATAACTGACCATAATTCATAAAGAAAATATGGAGAAACTGAAGCACAGTGATTACTTTCTGAGTGCATTCCAAGGCTTTAGTCATTAAAAAGCAAAAATGATTAAAAGTTTAAATGAAAATGGTCCCAATTTGAATATGAATGTAATCTTGGTCACTTTTAACTGTCTGTCCACCATCCCATCAAAGCAGATAAGTTTTGACTTTTTTGAACTGTCAAAAACACAGACTACTGCTGTATAACTGTACACATATGTTGTCTTGGGAAAGGGCCAGGCGTTAGCAATCACTGCACTTTCGCTGATAATTCTACACAAAAAAATTCAAAATGGCTTACCGTAATTTCCGGACTATAGAGCGCACCTGATTGTAAGCCGCACCCAGCACATTTTAAGGGGAACCCCTTTTGTACATGTGCAGGCCGCACCGGTCTATAAGCCGCATGTGCCTACATACAGAAGGTACAGAGGAAAAGTTTTTAAAGTTTTAATAATATACCTTAGCTTTTCTTTCCAAACCGGCTCTTTGCACGTAAGCTTCTGC
>CAEFZY010000626.1:0-10106 GCA_903066815.1 Brachyrhaphis roseni
AAGTGAAAACCATTTCAGGTGACGACCTCTTGAAGCTCATCAAGAGAATGCAGAGTGTGTGCAAAGTAGTAATCACACCTAAAGGTTGCTACTTTGAAGAAACTAGAATATAAGGTGTATTTTCAGTTGTTTTACACTTTTTTGTTTAGTACATATTTCCACATGTGTTAATTCATAGTTTTGATGCCTTCAGTGTGAATCTACAATGTCAATAGTCATGAAAATAAAGGAAACTAATTGAATGAGAAGGTGTGTCCAAACTGTTGGTCTGTACTGTATATCTGTATAATATTAGTTTAAGTTTCTGAAATCAGTAAGAAAAATATTGAACTTTTTTCCACAATATTTGCATTTTGGGGGCTTTACCTGACGTTTTAATGAATTAATAAATGATTTAAATACCTAAGCATTTAAAAAAATATATCTTAAATATTAAGCTGGTCACAGCTGATATTGACTAAAATTGTCCAGCAACAAAATAAAAAGAATTAAGGCTGTGATCTATAATATGTGTAGTAAAAGAATAAATTAATTATGCTATAAATTGTTTTAGTTGGGGTGTATCTACATAAATGTCTCTGCCATATAACCTGGTGAGCTTTGTTTTATCTGTATATATTCAGTGATGCAGAAAAGGACATCTGTATAAACTTGGGTCTTATTTTAGAAATCAACACTATTGTTAATAATTCTTTTATTTTTTATGCTCTTATGTATTTTTTTGTTTTTAGTAGTAGTAGTTTTCATTTCATATGTAATTTTTATGCATTCTCTTATTTCAGTAACCTTGCACTTCCTGTTGCGAATGCAACAATAACAACAAAGTGTTTAACAACGAGCGACTTTTGTATTACTTTTGTATCCTCATACTTAGAGACATTGATTTTTAAACTTTAAGTTTAGCGCCACCGTCCCGTCGTGTTTTGGGCAGCCAACCGAACAACAAACGGGGCTCGGGCAGCGAGTGTCCAATAAGATATCCAAGAAGTTGGCGGCAGCCAATGTCCGACAGCCGGAGCCGAATACACCGGATAAACAAGGAATCCTCGTAGGCAAAAGACCGCGCACTCACGGTGCTACTTGTCCCATTGTTTGAGAGATACAACTAGCGAAAGGGGTAAGCATTCCTCGGTATTATTCTGTGTAGCACATCTGAGAGAAACTCTGGGGTGTTTTGTGTTTTCCATTGTATGTTTGAGTATAAAGCTGAGCTGGATGGGATGCTTACCCTTTATGAAGCTGGTTTATGATGCTCATTTCACTACGTTGACGCCCTAGGCTGCCATTAGCTGCTACTAACGAGACAAAGGATAACTTATCCAGTGATTGATTTAAAAGCTACTTATTCTGCGTTAGCAACGTCACCTCATGTGTAAGCAGCTGACAGAGAGGATGGCTCCCCTCAACGTTAGCCCACTGTGCTAGCCTGTTAACCGCAGATGCTTATTGAGGCTGTGCTGGTATGTTTGAAGCTAACGCTAGTTGCTGGTCGGTTAGCGCTGAGTGGTGCTGAGGCAGTCCGCCTGCGATGAGACGGGCGGAGCATCTCTTGCCGATATCATGCCTACATAAAACAAAACTTTAATACAAATATTTAAAACAAAGTACTAGAGTGAGCACAACTGCTAGTTATAATGACGTGGAAAACCAAAATGTTTGTGAAAACAGAACGTCTTGCCATTTTAATAAGTCTAATCAGCCATTTTAATGACTGCCTCTTAAAATGAGCAGTCCGCCTAGCTTAGCTCGAAGCTAATGCTAAACGCAAAAGGACACAAAGCAAGAGCGGAGCCATAATGGCTAACGGCTAGCGGAAAATCAAAGGAGGCGGAGGCCATTGCTAATGTATTCATTTACAAGCTGAAGCCGGCTCACAGGAGCGCTGTCATCAAGATACTTCATAAAATATAGCAGCTGCCTGATTTCACATAGTTAGCACTATATTGCTGTGGATGGCTAAAGTTACAGTAATGAGACGCATTTTGTAGTTTACCTAAATTTAATGTTGGCCCTTTATACAATGGATCATCAGTCACTCCAGAAGCCCTCCCTCCTCCTTACATCCTCCCTGTTTAAACAATAGATGGGACTGACAAAGCAGGAGGGAGACAGTTCAGCAAAGAGAAATTTGCATATCACTGCTGTTTTATGACTCCACTTAGATTACTATTTTTTATGTCGTTTTTTTTTTCTTTAGTAATACAAGATGGTGAAGGATCCCAAGAAGCCCCGGGGCAAAATGTCCTCATATGCCTACTTTGTGCAAACCTGCCGAGAGGAGCATAAAAAGAAGCATCCTGATGCCTCTGTCAACTTCTCAGAGTTTTCCAAGAAATGCTCTGAACGATGGAAGGTAAAAATTGTGGATGATTTCTAAATTGATGATATTTGCAAACCTTTAATCTGCCATTTCTGATTTCTGAAACAATTTTTGAAATTAGAATATTTTCACCTCCACTTTCTAGATAGAAAAAATATACATCTATGCATCTTGATAAAATGTCTAAGAAATATATTTGTGTTGAATGTAGACAAATGAATATAAGCGATCTAGGTAGTATGTTTTAGGCATGTGACAGTGATGTGCCGTAGAATTTCAAGGTGTTTAACGGAAGCAAAGAAGCAATGTTAGCGCCATGTTTTTTTTTTTGTTTTTGTTTTTTTATTGTTTAGAAAGGTTAACAGTATTGAGATTTATATTTGCCCAACTTTTCATTGGGACCACTCAAAATGATTCACCAAAATAGCCCACAGCTTAGGGTTGAGTGCCTTGACCAAGGGCCCCAAGTTTGGTCACCTCAAAACATAGACAGGCCCCTATATGGAAAAGATATGCAATAACAAATCGAATTAGAATCCTTAAACGGATAATACAGAGCAACTTTCCTGTGAAATGATCAGCTTCTGGTTATATGCTGAAGTTTTAGCTCCTTTACTCCCTCTAAGAAGCCTGGAGCAACATCTGACATGCTGCTGTAAAAAAGGCAAAAGAAAAAATAAAACAGAGGAAAGTTTCTTTCTCCAGCAGTTTTTGCCTCTGTGTTTAAACACCTTACCAATACTGAAACTACCAAGCCTTTCTACATCAAGAACAACTTGCATGCAGAAGAGTGTTGCTGATAATGCAGCCTGGTAATGTGTGATTTGTTCAGATAAATGTAAAAAAAAGTCAAATATTTAGTTTCTGACAGCCTGATTAGGGCTAGTAAAGAATAAAATCATCCAGTTCAGGTCAAGATTCCAGTTCTTGGTACATCTTTGATAAAATCTGAAATAAGCTTTATGTTCTAAAGGTATTTCTTGTATGGTGTTCTATATTGTAAATGTGTTTTTATGTTTATGTTTTCTAATTTTTTTTGTCTTAAAGACAATGTCACCAAAGGAAAAGGGAAAGTTTGAAGACATGGCCAAACAGGACAAGTTGCGTTATGAGAGGGAAATGAAGAACTACGTGCCCCCTAAGGGCCAGAAAAAGAAGCGATTCAAGGACCCAAATGCCCCAAAGAGACCACCGTATGTACCCTGAAATAAAATCACTGTCTCGATTTCCTTCTATATTTCACAAGTTGTTTTTCTGCCTGTAGCTTTTATATTAATAATAAATCCCACACCCTATAGGTCTGCGTTCTTTCTCTTCTGCGCCGACTTTCGCCCCAAGGTTAAAGGTGAGAGTCCTGGGCTCTCCATTGGGGACACGGCCAAAAAGCTTGGAGAGATGTGGAACAGCTTGTCTGGAGAAGAAAAGCAGCCGTACGAAAAAAAGGCTGCCAAGCTGAAGGAGAAATATGACAAGGTGAGTGGTAACTATGATCTGATGGCCATGCTGTTTCCTTTAAATGCAGTTTAGAGATTATTTTATTATTGATACAGAAAATTATTGTGATTAAAAAGATATTTGTCCTGCTCTCCACAGGATATTGTGGCATACCGCACAAAGGGCAGAGTGGATTCAGCACCAGCTGCTGCAGCCAATGACGATGACGAGGATGACGAAGAGGAGGGAGATGAGGAGGAGGAAGAGGAAGAAGAAGACGACGATGAGTAAATCTCATAAGTATGGGACCGGAAGTTTTTGTTTATGCCATGTAATCCTAATGTACTCAGTTCACCATCTTGAATCATGTCAAATTGAACAAGATCATGTGTATATTTAATGTTTTTATGATGTACAGTGTTAATCTCCTTGTTTTGTAAAGTTAACACTACATATCCTAAGTTTGAAAATTTTCTAGTGGTAGTTCTGTATTCCTGCCATATTATGTAACTATTTAGAAGAACTACACATCACTATGACAGTAAGTAGTCTTTAGGTGTTACAACTCAAAAATGAGATTGATGAGTTGGTAGTGTATCTTTTTTTTTATTTTTAAAATTATTTTTTTATGTGCTGTCCCAGTGTCTTTTTATTGTCCTTTTGAATACCACTCTAATATCAAATGCAGCTGTCGACATTAAAGAATGTCTTCAATAAAAATTTCTTTTTTAAGATGTTTATTTCTCTTCCTTAAAAGCTACAAAAAACCCAACATGAAGAATCAGTTTTATGGCCTCATTCTGCATTTTGGGTCTTTTATTTTAATGCTTGGAAACATCAAAATAGGGGGGGTTGTAAAAACTTAAATACGTAAACCAGTTGAGGTGGCAGCATAAATTAATTATATTATTTAATAAGTATTTAAATTATTGTCAAACTTTTTATAAAAGGCAGCATCTCAGTTACTGGATTTTTCTAACATTCACTATCTTGAAACATTTTAAGAACAGCATAGCAACAGGATTTTTTACTTTGATTTTGTTTTGTTTTCAGTGATAACAACATTGTCATCCATCGGCATTGCTTGGTTGCTACAAAATTATGGTTTAAATGTAAAAGTGAAAATGTCTTTAAATGTTGGATTTTGTGAAAGAATGTCAGAATCTGGACATTACAATCCCATGGCTTCTTTTTGCTTAAGTAGTCACAGCTGTGGTTGTATTTATTTATTTTTTTGCACTAAAATCTTTAGTGTCACCTTCTTTAGTGAACATGTTGCCATAGTATTTGAAGGCATAAAACCTAGATACATACGTAAACATACATAATTAGGTTTCATTAAACAGATTACAACTCCCACTGGTTTCTAACAGTGTCTCAGGAATGTGATTTGTTGCATCTAATTTTATTTGCTTTAGAGGGACAGTGTCCGTTGAACATTTTGAATAATACGAGTCTGACTGATTGTTTCCCTGTAAGATGGTACAGGTTAAACAGTCAAATCAAATCTCACACATGCATATCTTGTATCTTATGCTGACTTGAGAGGTAAATTAATTGTAGCATATCGTAGCCAATACATTAATATTTTACATAACACTCAGCACCCGTGCTATTTATAAAAGTGAATTAGAGCCATGAAGCTACAGCAGTACAACCTCCTTGTACTGGATTTGTTGCCATCCATCCAACTTCTATACCCACTTAACTTAGCAGGGTGGCAGGGGAAGCTGCTGCCCTTCTCCAACGGTCATTAGGCGAGAGGCAGGGTTCACCCTGGACAGGTACCCAGACGGGACCCATGCATGCACAAAGAGAACATGGTAAGGCCAGGATTTGAAGCCTTCTTGCTGCAAAGCAGCAGTGCTACCAACTGCTCCAACTTACATCCTATGGTTTTATTTTATTTTTTTAAATGTTCTGAAATCCTTTGTCCAGAAGGTGGTGCTGTAATGAAGTTACCCCTTCTGCCAAGTTTGTGCATGTAGGTGTTCAACTGGGGCTTAATAATAGAGAACAAGGCATAATGTTTAATGGCACACACTAGTTTGGAGCTTAGACTGATCTGTACAAATCTTTACAAAAGCGCCCACACCATAACAGCCATACGATGAAATTTTTGCTTTTGGATTTTTGAAAAAGCAAAACTACTCTCCAGTAAAAAATTGTGACTTGATTAATAAGTAAGTAACTAAGCACAAGCAAACATAATTTCCCTTTGAGGAACGAAGTTTATTTGCTCTTGTTGCAGCAACCTAAAATTCCACACAGAAAGACACTTTATAACAGTCTAACCGTGACATTATAAAGTTAAACAAAGCGCATCTAATTCTGTCTGCTCAAAGGCTAAAAAAAGAAGTGAGGATAGTGCTTCCTGTGTTTTGTGTTTCTCCCTTCCTTTAGTGTTAAAGTGATGACCTGGTTTTAGGTTCTCACTTGGAGTAACTGGAGAGAAAAGTCTTCCAGTCACAGTGACCACAATCACTTAGAAGGGATTCAAATGTCTGTTTATTGGACTCCTCTCAGCAGCACTGTAAAAAGGTAAGCTTTTCTCAGAAGTGTTTGCAAGTAAGGTAATGAGATCATTGTCCTTTTTTCCGCAGTCTTAAAAATACTAATCCTGATTGTAGGTCAGTCAGAACTTTGAATTTCTGCTATGCTGTACACTTTAATCAGCGCTATTCTAAAACCTATTATTCCGAGTGGAGCTGCCCCCACCCCCTCAACTTTCTCTCATTTTACTCTGTGAATGAAAGCCTTGCTGTGTCCGAACCAATCCTGTCCAAGAAGCAGCCCAAACCCACTGAGAAACATGCTGCTGTCCCCTTTGCACAAAGTAATCTGCAACAAAACTCTATGGAGAGAACACAAAACCGGTGGAGTAAAATACATGGTAGGATACGTCATTGTTACTTCCTTTACTTTTCAGTGTTTGAGTACATTTTATAAGAAAAATGTACCCAAACAGCTTTGCAATATGCTATTTGAGTTTTGTTCACAAATAAGTCTGTATTTCTCATTGTTTTGGTTTTGGCAATTAAAGGATTTGGAAAGGCAAAGTTGATGAGTCACAACAATCAGGATTACGAACTGAGGAGACTGAGCAATCCCTATGGATATAAGGATTTCCATTTGGAGTAAGCTTACAGGACCTTATCTTTTTATGCCACATTCGTTTTTCTTTGAACAGGATTTCCCCCTCCAAGCTGATTTTGTAATCACATCAAAGAAATGGGTACTTAGGAGATAAACATTATAATGGAAACTACCAGGCACCAAAGAAAAGTCATGCTTTTATTACTGCTTCTTATGGTAAGTTGGTTATCTAGCTAATATATTCTAATAATGGCTTCTGTTTAAAAGGATTAATCAATATCACTTGAATTGCACTGGTGATCTCCAAACTACTGCACCATAGTAGCATGCTATATTTGTGTGTGAATACTGTAAAATACATCAAAAGTTGTTTATTTTTTATCTTGTAATTACACAGGTGTTTAATATGGTGGTCTCTCGTGAAAAAAATCCAGGGATTCTGAGGACTGAAAGTGAATTTTCTGGTATTGTTGACGAGCAACACAAGCCTCCCTCCTGGTATAATACATCTGTTGATGCAGATCTGAAGCATGGGGCACTCAGCTCTCTCGCTCGTAGCAGATGGCAAACACAGATGGCTTTCTCACAAACTGTTTATTCGTTTCAAGTAAAGGAAGACACCGTGCCAGGTTCATCATCTCTTCTTCTGTTAGCAAACACGCTTGTTTGTTTACAACAGTTAATTTGACTTTCTCATACAATTCTCCAAGTATCTTCTTGTTGTTTTTTCTTTTTTCTTATTTTATCTTCAATTCGCAACACTAATAATTTTTTCCCCCAGTAATTAGCCAGATGTTGTCTTTTCACTCCACTGTTATCAGACCAAAGAGTAATTAGCTCTGGTTCACTGTGTTTACAGGAACAGTTGTGGGAAAGGTGGAAGCACAGATGGACAGTCCCACGCCTATCACATATACAGTACAAGAGAACGATGGGGAGAACATGTTTCTCCTCAACCCTGTATCAGGGGAGTTTCTATTATCCCGCAGCCTGGACTTTGAAGCACAAAGGTTCTACATTCTCACCGTAGAGGGGCAGCAGGGGCACTCGCAGGTATCCAGTGTCAGAGTCTACTTTAATGTGCTGGATGTCAATGACAACTTTCCTGCTTTCAGTCAGAACAACTTAACTGCATCACTGCTGGAAGACACACGTGTCAGAACTTACTTCCTGTCACTGAATGTGTCAGACAAAGATGATGGTAAGAGTTAAAAAATCTCCAGCAAAATGCAAATGAAACAAATAAGAAAATAGAAGCTGCATGACTGTGTGCAGAGTACCTGCAGATTAAGAAAAAAACTCTTACCTGTTATTGCTTTTCCCATGTTACTGCTTTATTCTAAAAGCAATAACATCTGACTATCTTAAGAATTGGTAACAAAAACATTAAAAAGAAAGATATAATCATTCTTCATGTTATGCCAGCATTTTAGTTGAGGCATATTTTGACACTGAAAACTTGCAGAGTTTATGCTCAGTTAAAACCCTCACAGATTAATAAATCAATTAACCTCAATTTCATCTGTCCTGGATGAAATGGACAGATTTCATCCACGAATCAAACATTTTAAGTTGTTTTAAGGCCAAACATACCTGATTTTTACTGTTATCTATAGTACAAGAACTTTCCCAAGTTAATGTTAAAACCCAAACAGAACCTTTTTCTTTACTGTAAATTCTTGATCATGGCGAGAAAACACATTTTGGGAATCAGTCATTTGCAGCCTACATTTGTGCATAATTTGTGAATGATAGTTAAAAATCATAACTGCTATTTTATGAAATTTAATACAATCTATGTGATGAAAATTTTGATATAATAGAACGAGATTGAGATGAATCTGTTTTTGTTATCTTGATTTTAGGTGAAAATGGAGAAGTGGAACTGACACTTGTCAGCGGTGATGAATTTGGCATGTTCTTCATACACTCAACAGGTAGTTTATGCCTGAACAAACAGCTGGACAGAGAGAACCAATCTTCCTATAACTTGACTGTGACCGCAAAGGATTGTGCACAGCCAGCATCTTCACAGCTCACCAGCACTGCTCGTGTAGTTGTGGAAGTGGAAGATATTAATGACAACACTCCATTTTTTGTTTCTGACCAACATGCTGTTATACCAGAGGACTGTGCATTGCATTCTGTTGTTATGACTCTACATGCTGAGGATGAAGACTCAGGATCCAATGCAAAGATTTTGTATTATTTAATCAACTCTTCTGGTGGGACATTCAGCATTGACAACACAACTGGAGAGGTGTTCCTGGAGGAGATATTAGACAGAGAAAAGGCAGACACTCTTAATATTACAGTAACAGCCACTGATATGGGTTCACCTCAAATAGCCACTACAATGAATTTCACAGTGCATGTTGAGGATGTAAATGATAATGACCCTGTGTTTTCACACAGCAACTACAGTTTGTTCATCAAAGAAGATGTTCAGAGAGGGACAAGCCTGTTTCGTTTTGAAGCTCAGGATCAAGATATTGGATCAAATGGGCAAGTCCGGTACAGCCTGACACCAGCCGGTCCTTTCGTGGTTGACGCAGTTCGAGGCGTGCTATCACTCCGGGATCAACTTGACAGAGAAAGGGACTCAAACTACAGTTTGATTTTAACTGCTGCTGATCAAGGGGATGTACCCAGATCTGCGACTGTTACTATCAGCATTACAGTGTTGGATGTTAATGACTTTACGCCCCAGTTTTCTCCAGAACTCCTGATCATTCATGTCAAAGAAAATGAAAACGATCCATCTCAGCTAACACACCAGGTGCTGCTGGACCTCTTGGTTCATACTTTATGCAATCATCTCTAGGCATGGGCCGAGATGAGATTTTTACTGCAAAGAAATTATTACAAAAAATATAAGACACTATCTAATGCCCTGTGATTTGCATCAATTACAGGTGCAACTTTCTATCATTGAATAGTAGCCGCATGACTACATGTAGAAATATTATTTTCTGCAGAGCAAATATGAACAAAAATATAAGGGAAAATCACATTTCAGGCTTGAACAAGAAACTACAGGGGTTGGACAATGAAACTGAAACACCTCTCATTTTAGCACCAATACACACAGCAAGACTGGTGAAAGATTGGTTTGATGAACATGAAAGTGAAGTTGAACATCTCCCATGGCCTGTACAGTCACCAGATCTACATATTATTGAGCCACTTTGGGGTGTTTTGGAGGAGCGAGTCAGGAAACATTTTCCTCCACCAGCATCACGTCGTGACCTGGCCA
>CAEFZY010000631.1:0-62729 GCA_903066815.1 Brachyrhaphis roseni
CTCATCCCGCTCTAACCGTCCGCATCCCGCAGTTAATGCAAAAGGTACCGGTATATAGCTATTTTTCCAACGTACAGTTTACTACCGGTATGTCTTACTATCGGGTAAACACGGTAGTTACACGTATTCAGTTACATTTACTTGAGTAACTTTTTTTGAAAGAAAGAAAAACTTTTAGAAGTATTTCTGCTCTTACTTGAGTAAAATTTCTGGATTTTTTTACCCACTGAATGAAAAACAAACATGTTTTAACCAAGAATTCACCAGACGCAGACACACAGCTGCAGTTTCTGCTTAAGTTTCATAAGATCTTCTATTGAAAGAAACTGATTTGGAAAAAAATATTTCCCCGATTTTGTAAATTTTTTGTTACTTATATAAATTATTGTCATTTTGGTCACTGAAATACAAAAATTCCTACTTAACTTTGTATTTTGGTCCGTCTGATGATGTAATTTTTAAATATTAAATAATTGATAATTTGATCAATCAAATACTTTTTTACTCTTGAGTAAATTCTTGGCTACTTTTTGCTTTTACGTCAGTATAAATAAGTTGAAGTACTGCTACTCTTACTTGAGTACCATTTTTGGGTATCTGGTTAGCATAGGGGCGCCGGGGAACAGGGGGCGCCAAAACGAATTAATTATTTAACCGCAGTTTGTAGATTATATGTCCGCATACACGTCAGAAAGTTCTTATCTTCTCCTCTCTGCGCACTTGAGTGAATTTTACAGTAGTAATCTGAAAACCAGTTAGCATCCTGCTTCCTGAGCATGTCCACCATCCTGATTTCATCCTTTTGTCGAGTCGCTCCTGAGGGGAGCAGGAGATCGCACAGGGCGGGTAGTGTTTGGGCCGTGCAGCTGGACGGGGCAGACTCAAAGGAATCCTTGTTTTGTCACACCGGGAGGAAGAGCGGACCTAACAGGGGACGTTAATGTCTGCAGAGGTGGCTCCTTTTACCGCAGGAAGCTGCGAGGCTCAGGGTGCGTGATAAGGAATGCCAAAAGCAGACAGACATGATGCGGCTCCTGCGCACTGTGCATCCAAAGTCTGTGCTCTTAGATTTTCTCAACAGATTACACGAAAGTGTTACAGATTTAGAAACAAAAAAAAAAAAAAACATGGTGTTTCCCGACACTTTAGTAAGATTACCGTAATGTGAGGCAATATTTCTTTAAAACAGGAAGGGCTAAGGTCACAAGAGATGGTGAGATGTTGGACAAGAGCAAAAAGTCACTTCTCCACACTGCTGCAACTGAAGAGAGACTGAAATTTTCATCTGTCTTTGTCTAAAGCTCCTGATTTGTTCTGGTTTCACAAGTTGACATGGTTTAATTTCATTAGCAACAAAGTTTTTATCACGCTTTCGTGGCTTCTTTAAGTTTTGACACTCACGGATACCAATGTCTATAATTGGTTTTGAGGAACAACCATATGAACGTCATTGTTTTGAGTTTGGGTGTAGAAATCGCTGGGACGTTGTCGCCCCCCAGTGGCGGAGCGGTGAAACTGCAGTCGTGACTCGTGAGTCGGCAGAAACGGAGATCCCAGCCGGTTTCCCCAGGACTCAAACTCCCAGGGTTCAACGCGGCCGGCTCCTGCTGTAGGCTCGTTGCGCCCCGGAGAGCTGCAGCTGTTGCAGCCCCGCCTCAGGCGCGTCTTTCTGCGGCTGCAGGTGGAGATGGAGAGCGTATGGAGCCCGGAAAGGTAAGCGGGTCGGTGGGTTCCTGCTGCCCGGTGAGAGCGTGAGGGGCGAGCCGCCGACATGCGGAGCCGCTGCGCCGCTCCTCGGTGTGTCCAGACCCAGACAGGACCGCTGTCTAAGGCCTGACTGCTGGATGTTTACCTCCGGAGGCTTACCGGAGTGCTTATGAGCAAAGCAAGAGGACTGACAGGCTGCAAAGTAACCAAAATAACAGATTAGAGTATCAGTAATGGCTGAAAAATCCCTCCGAGTGGTAGGGCTGAAAAAACAGAGGAATAGATTCCCACCAAATTTAATATCAGGCATTTTATAGAAAATAAGGACACTTGTGAGTTTGAAAAGTAAATAAAATTACTAAAAAATATATATTAAAAAAACCCCAAAATTTTCTAGAATTTATTTTTTTTTGAGTTAGGAAAGTCAAAAATTTGCAGGAAAAAACTCAAATTTAAAGGGATAAATCTCTGAATTTTATTTCGAAAACAGGAAATTTTTGAGTTTGAAAAGTAAAAAAAAGAAAAAAATGCTAGAAAAAAAAACCTCCAAAATTTTCTAGCAAAAAATTTTAAATGTTCTAGTTAGGAAAGTTGAAAATTTGCTGAAAAAAGATTTATCTAAAATGTTTTATAGAAAAAAGGGTAAATTCCTGAGTTTAAAAAGTCAAAAATTTGCATAAAACAAAAAAGTGAAAATTTTATTAGTTTGAAAAGTAAAAAAAAAAAAAAAAAGGGGGAAGAAAAAAAACTAGAATTTTTTAAAATTCTAGAACAAAACTGCTAAAAAACCAAAAGAAAAATCTGATATCAATCTTAGATATTTTTCAGAAACAACTTGGAAATGTCAGAATTTGAAAAGTGAAACATTTTTTTTTTTTTTTAAAAAGACAGATGTTTTAAAAGTCAAGAATTTGCTTGACAAAAAAAATGTTCGATTTATCTGAAAATTTTAGAAATTTCTAAATTTTCCAAACTCAGAAAAATTCTAATTTCAAAATGTCTTAAAAAAAAACACGGATATTTCTGAGTGGAAAAATTGAAAATTTGCTTGAAAAATCTCAAACTCAGAAAAATGTGAAAAGTCAAAGATTGTTGACAAATAGTTTTTTAGAATTAATCTTTAAATTTTTGAAAATGTTTAGACAGCGTCTCACCTGGCAACAGAGTAAAAAATAATTAACACTTTAGTTGTTTTTAACTTTTAGTATCAAAAAGAGTCAGTTTATAGCTGGTTGGTTTCTTTGGCTCAGAACCAGCAGAGATCAGAAAAACGGATCAGATTTTTAACCCAACAGATTCCAGTTTGATTGAAACTTTCTTAAAAACTATTGATCAACTTTTAAACCTGAAAATGTGTCAGTGTCGACGACTTAAGACTTTTGATTTAGGACTTTTGCTTTAAACCAGACAATATGTTGGAAGAGAGATCAGTGGAGGCAAATTATACTTTATCATTTTTATCATTTTAACTTTGCAGAGCAGAAAGCGGCCATTTTGGAAGCAGCTACTTTCACCTTGGGATTCTTGCAGATTTTAGAAACATCCATCATTTGTCACCTTGAACTGGATTGATGACAAACAGAACTGGTGGGAGTTAAACTGGCAGAGTAGATCTAAACTGGTAGAGTTAAACTGGTCAGTTTCATGAACTGAACCCAGATTTTAAACTGTTGACACATTTGTGATGCTGGAAACTTCTGGAACGCTTCCCTACATCCTGTTCTGCTCTGCAGTGAGACGTTTGACTGACCCACCAGGTCAGGTCTGAACTTTACAGTTAACAATATTCACCCCACTGTTGCCAACTCAGCGACTTTCTTGCTATATTTAGCGATATTTCAGACAAAAAAAAAATGATATGAGCCAATATCAAAATCAGCAGCTCAGGCTTTTTAAAGATCGGTAACCAGGGATCGGCCAGGAAACTGCAATCGGTGCAGCCGACGTTCTTTGATTAAATACATTTCTCTTAAGCATTACTGCTATAGCTAAAAATTTAATTTATACCAGGTGAGTCTTTCTCCCCTGAGAATGCGGACCGGTACCGGTACTGGACTGATTCTGAGCCTTCAAATGATTTTAACAGAAGTTTCACAGAACTTAGAAGTTGATGTAAAAATATTGTTTGCTTTAGCCACAAAATGATCAGCAGCAAACAACAAATCACCAACTACAGCTTAGAGCAGCTCATTGATATATTAATGCAGCAGCTTGTAGCCTGATGGAAAACATTTTGCTAGATAATGTCAAACATTGAGAAGTTTTATTATTGTTATCAAACGTTATCAAACGCAGCGTTTTGAAGCCAAAAAAACTTCAGAAATATACAGAGATAAAACTCATTTAAAGTTTAAACTCAGTTTCACATAAATATAAATGTTTGACTGTTGAACTGAACTGTTCAAGCTAATTTTCTATTAGCAGCTTTACAAATCTTTTACATTACATCACATTATCGAGGCTCATTAAAACAAAACTTTATCTTGGCTTTTTTCTATTCTTCTTGTTTTCTCCCTCCCTGGAGGATAAGTTCATTTTTGAGACATTGTTTTTCTAACTTAACTTCTACCAGAGCTTTGGACCTTTGGATGCTTATTGCACAGCAGCTCATGTTACCGGCGAAGCGTGCGGTACCAACCCCGACCACCAGGGGGCCCCAAGAACAATTTAGTTTTTGTCTTTTTATCAATAAAGTAATGATTTCTACATACATTATCAAATATATATTATTGTAAAAACAAATCACTTCATGGTGAAATTGTGTGTTTTTGATATTATAAGGACAGAAATTATTACTAAAATAAATAAATAAATAATCAGCTCCACTGAGGGGCCCTTTAGTGGCCCTGGGGCAATAAGCGGCTGCTTAGTTTGCTTATGCCTTGGGCCGGCCCTGAAGGTCGTAATTATGTCCAGCCGTTCCCATTATGAATTAATCCTGGTTCCTGGTTCTTTTTGGATTTCTGGTTCTGTCTTGGTTTCGGTTCTGGTTCGTTTGTTCTCTCTAAAGCCAAGTATTCGCTCCTCTTTCCTTTTATAGCCTTCAGGAAGGAGGGGCAGTGTGTGTGTGTGTGGGGGTGTGTGTGTGTGTGTGTGTGTGTGTGGGAGTGGCCCACTTCTGCAGACATGGCAACCCGCTGAACCGGGCCGGACCGACCCGGGATGGGATGGAGGAGTCCACCAGGGTTCCTAACCCCTCCTCCTCCTCCTCTCCCTCTGATGAAGAGCCTCCGCCTGCTGTCAGTCTCTCTCACATCGCGGAGAGAGCAGAGGACTCCGGCCGTCCTCCAGCACACACACACACACACACACACACACACAGCGAAGAGCGAGGAAGAGGAGGGCGGGGGGACGGATCCGAAACCCGGCTGCCGGGAGAAATAAGACAGGATTTTTTTCTGTTTCCTTCTGAGGAGCTGAGAGGAAGAGGAAGAGGAAGATGGCAGAAGGAGGAGAGGGAGAAGAGGAGATTCAGTTCCTGCGAACGGTGAGACACAAAACATTTAATTTCCCCAAATCAGCGATTTAATTTATCGTCCATTTATGATGCTGCAGATTCGCTCTGTGTTCACGCCGAGCTGAAGAATCAGGTCCAGACGACGGCCAATTAGAGCAGGTGGAGATAAAATAATGATCATTAAAATGGGAGTAAAATTCTGCCAAAAAATCTAATGTTTTTAAGATTAATCTCAGAAAATTTCTAGAAGAAACAAGGAAACTTCTGAGTGTGAAAAGTAAAAAATTTGCTTGAAGGAACTTAAACATTTTGAGATTATTCTAAAAGATTTTCTAGAAAGAAACAGAAATTTCTGAGCTGGATGTTAAAAATTTACTTGGAAAAGAAAAGAAATTTGCGATTAGCCTCAGAAGTTTTCTAGGAAAAACTTGAACATTTCTGAGCTTAAAAAGTTTAAATTTTGTTTTAAAAAAACTAAAAAAAATTTAGACTTATCTAAAAAGGAATTCTAGAAAAAGCATGAACATTTCTGAGTTCAAAAAGTAAAAAAAAATGCTACAAAGAATTCAGAAATTTTCAGATTAATCTCAGAAATATTCTAGAAAAAATGGGAAATTATTTAATTTGAAAAGTTGAAAATCTGCTTAGAAAAAAACAAAGAAATTTTGAGAAAAAATCTCAGAATTCCAAACGTTTCAACATGTTTTTTGCAGCAAATTCTGCCTTTTCAAATCTCATAAATTGAGCTATTTCTTTTAATCCATGAAGGCCGTCGTTTCTGACTGTTTCTGCTGCATTGACCTGCTTATCAGTCGCTCTCTTTAAACTTCATGAGTCTCATCTCCATCCTCATTCACTTGATCATGTTCTTCACCTCCAAATGTTTGCGTTGTTTCTCTGAAATCACTTCCAGAATATTCCTGACAGTCGCTGTGGATTTGAGCAGTTAGACAGACAGCGGCTGGTGCATCTGTTAGCATCGTTATCTATTTATATCAGAGGAAAGTGGAGCTTGTCGGTGGGGCGAGAAGCAACAAGCTGCCCAAAAGTCTGCAGGGACCAGCTGCCCTGAAGCGGCGCGTCTTTTTGTTGAGATGTTTGCTTAACGGCGGAGAGGGGAATCCCTGAAAACAAATCTGAAACAGCTGAGCTGTTCCAGCTTTTATCACACATTAGTTTGTTTGGAGATGCGGATCTAAAAACGAAGTATGATCCGCCTGAAAACCGATCTCGGTCCAAAAGCAGGAAGGGGACTACAACGCAGGGCATTCTGGGTAAATGCAACCAAAACAAATGTGGCAGTCCAGCGTTAGCGTAGAAATGACTGGTTGTCTTTTCCTAAAGACAAAAGAAAATCCTACAACCGCTGTAACCTGATGCTACTCCGTTTCTGTTTACAGTATAAATAATCTTTGTCTTGCTTTTATTTGACATTATGTCATTAAAGTAACACAGATCCTGTCCTTAGAGGGCTAGTAATATGTAAAATCGACTCTTTTTGAGTTTTACAAAAGAAACTTTTTATATATATTAAAAAAATTAAAAGTATTTTTTGATTACATTTAGAAAACATTTTTAAATCAATTATTTTTTATTTTAAAAAAGTTACTACCTCATTAATAACACACATTGAGTGTTGATTTGAGTTGAATCTAGTCCCGCCGTTGAGGACGAAGCTCCTCCCACACTCAGCTCCTTCAGACTAGCCTGCAGTAATTAGCAAACACCTGGTGGAGCTGATCATCTGCTGAGCTCATTATAGGAGCTTCTTCTCAGAGCAACGCTGGTAAAAATGTTTTTAAAGGGTTTAAAAAAAGGAGCCATGTTGTGATCACTTTCTGAAGGAGGAGCTTCAGAAAGTTTCTTCTTAAAGAGACAGAAACTCAATTTCAAACCAGGAAGTAATTTTTTAAAGTCATATTTGATAAATATAGCATCATTATAACATATGGATGTAGCATATTTACTTAATTATGCTATAAAA
The DNA here is from genome assembly GCA_903066815.1 of Brachyrhaphis roseni. Classification (NCBI taxonomy): domain Eukaryota; kingdom Metazoa; phylum Chordata; class Actinopteri; order Cyprinodontiformes; family Poeciliidae; genus Brachyrhaphis; species Brachyrhaphis roseni. Next base: position 7,149 of record CAEFZY010000631.1, read on the forward strand.
TGTCAGAATACAGACACTTCTGCCCCTTTAAATCAGGGTTGATGAAGCATCTGTTGGGAACAAGCTGGACTTAGTGGAGAGAATGCAGATCCAGCTCTTTCTGTTTATACTGGGACCAGCTATCTTGTAAAACTATCCCTGACACCCCAGTTTAACCCAACACTCCTCCAGGCGCAGGGCAAGCTGCTCTTCTCCTTCTCTAGAAACCAAACGAACTCCATGCATCGAGACGCCTTCAGACCTGCAGCGGCTCCAAACCTGCGACATTCTTGCTGCAAGGCAGCGGCGCTAACCACTGCTAGCCAAAATCAAAATGTCCAAAATGATGCTTTTCAAGGCTGTCATCTAATAGAGCTGTCAGATTTGTACTGGTGCCACTGACACCCAGAGCGACTCTATTGTAGCGACGTAAATAAACAGCTTTTATCTGTTTTTAATTCCTTCTTATTCCCAGAGTGGAAATCTGCCTGAAAGCTGGATTAATATTTTCTGTTTCTTCTGCTGCTGTTTGTTTGTAGTTGTTTTAGAGTAAAGCTTTGTTTTTAAAGACATATTTTACCAACATGTTGTCTCATCATGAAATATGATGCATGTTTGAGTCAATTCAAATGGACATTTTCACCATTTTTTGTTTTTCTTTTCTGCAGTAAAATAAGGGTTCAGGGCTGAAATAATTAATCAAACTAACCTACTAACTATCAATTTATTAATGAAATAATCATTAGCTGGAGCATGCAGACTTAAAAATGGCAATGTGCTGAAAGGACAACATAATCAGAGCAGAAATTAAACCAAAACTGAACAAAAAATATATACATTGTGGATTTGCGATTTAAAAAAAAAAAATTTTCTCTAAATATATTTTCACCAGAAATCCTCTAGTTGTAGTTTTAGCTTCACCTGGTTCAAATTCTATAAAAATTTATATTAATCACCTTTTGCTATTGGATAATTAATTGATTAAGCAAATAATAAACTATAAGTTATGTGAAGTATTTTTTTGCTACAAATGATCAAGCATAAACTAAATTAATTAGAATAAAAATAAATTAGAAATAAAAAATTATTTTATTTTTAACATTTTTAAATGCATTTTTAATATTATACAAAAAAGGTTTAAGTGAGTAAATAAAAAACTTGCAGAATGTGCCAGTTCTTTTTTCTTTGTCAGAATAATCAATTACTAAAATGATCATCAGCTGCAGAACTGTTTGATTAGATGTATTGGTAAAAAATCAGAGGACTGATTAGAGTTTATAAATACATCACTTTGGATGAGAACTTGAGCTAATTATTGTAAACTGATGTGTTAAATCTTAGCAAAGTCACACTTTATACGGAGGGCTGATCCTGCCAAAATTGGCTATAAATATAGAAATGAATAAATGACTTGATAAAGATGTTAATGTGCCAAATATTGCAGCCAAAAAAATAAAAAAAAGAACTTTCACAATTTATTTGATTAATCAGTGTGACATAAATTAATACTTATCATTTTAATTAATTTAACTTTATCGCTAATATTTAATTTTTCATTTTTATTATCAATTGTATTGTTTTATTAATTTCCTTTTTGAGTAACTACTGGACACAAACTACTTTATGAAGATTTATTGTTAATGGCTATAAAAGAGTGAAAATAAAAACGTGAAGTTAGTTTAAAAAATTGTGCCCAGTTTTAAAACGTGTTTAAAACATATTAAAAAATAGAATAGAAATTAATTTTATTGGGGAAATTCTGATGCAACAGCAGCAATAAAAATACATAGATTCACACAAAAATAATATAATAAAATATATATAAACAGAGTAAATAACATGCTGTATAATAAGGTAAAAGTTCAATATAAATACTCTGCTGTGATCAAAAATAGCATATTTGAAAATGAATAGGATCATTTAAAATAATCATACAAAATGTACATGAGTATATGAGCATTAAAAACAGACTATTTACAGGAAGTGAATAGTAAGCATTTGTCTTTAAAATGTTTTTTAGGTTATTGAATCACCAAATTAGTGCAAAGTTCAGTTTTTCAGTGTTGCAGGAGCTTCTTTAGAAATTTGGACGCTTTATGAGTCGAGAGAAGCTGCTTTGTCGTCCATTGTTGTTGTTTGTGGATGTAGCTTGTGTGTCAGATTTATGGGCGTACCAGAAACGAGTGAACACAAAGGTTCCAGGCGGAACTTTTATAATGAATGTGATTAATTGCGCTCAAATTTTTAATGCGTTAAAATCTATGTAATTAATTAATCAAAATTAACTCCTTAAAGGTTTTGGTTTTAAGACGTGAGTGTGTAAATAAAATCAACTTTTACTGCAGCTTCACACTCCTCTCCTGTAAACAGTGAGCTGTTTTTATTAGCGCTGTTCTCCTAAAATAGTCAAGGACTATGACTCAGAGAAAGACAAGTGTGTCCTCCACATGTTCAGCAGGATTTCTATGCACATTTCTCCACCAACAGCCTGACTTTCCACTGCTCTGCTGTGTCACTTCTTCGCATTTGCCATGTAAATCACGCCGGTGAGTGAGTTTAAGGGGACATTCGAGTTGCAGCCCATAACAGCAGTCTTTTTTTAGCCAGCCACTATAACTGCACTCGATCTGGAGGGAAAAACCAGAGGAGTTGATGTCCTACTTGTCGGCGTCCTTTGGGAAACGTGGTGTGCGCGTAGATGGGGATGTGTTTCTGTGGCAAATTAACGTGATCAATACAGGGCAGCTAATTCCTACTGAGCCCTGCCGTTAGCTTAGCATATTAAAGGAGTCAGATTTAATGCAAATTCAAAACACTAAACATTTGTAGAGAAGTGTTTTATTATTATTGGATATACACTTTTATTTGCCATATCAATGAGGGTACAGCTGGGGTACTTGCTACAGTTGCACCGACAACAGGGATGTCCAAAGTGTGGTCCGGGGGCCATTTGCGGCCCTCTGGAGTATTTTGTTTGGCCCCTCAGAGATTTTAACAGGCAAATTAAATCTCCATAAACATTTTTTAGCTGTGAAACCAAGTATGATTCTTTTATTGAAAATGTTTCTGTTTTCATTGATTATAGCCTACTGCCCAACTTTTTTTTTTTTAACCTAATGTTTAAAAAAATTAAAAAATAAAAGGACAATCAGCTCAAAAAAGTTTTGGGAAAATATTTACCTGTCATTTATTACAGCAACTGTGCAATACTTTTATTACATTTCCATCTACAATGATTTACAGAGTCATTTTGTACAAAACAAATATTAAAATATTGCATATTTGTTAAAGAGATAAAAACAAAAATGTCTTATGAAATCCATGTTTCCAGTTTTAATTAAAAGAAAATTTGTGGCCCTCAAGTGATTTAATGGTAAAGTCTTTGTAAACTTCTGACCTGAGCAGTTTAACTTTGGGCATATATAAATAAAACAATAACTATCTATTGATTAATATCAATAGAAAATTACTCCGATATAATTTTGATCATTTTACTGAACTTCGATCTAGAGCCACATGGGATTATGGGGGATATCGGCAGAGGAAAGTCTCTATGTAGCTAACTTATGGTTATCCTAATAAAGTTGGTGGAATCAACGAACACACTCTCTCACTCTGTGGTTGCCTAGCAACAACCTGCTGGGTGACCAGTAGTTTCAAGTCCCCACCCACCCCAAACCTTGGTTACCTAGCAACGACCTGCTGAGTAAATTCCGCAGGAGTTTCAAGTTTCCTCCCGGACATATTTGGACGTTTTTCACTTCAACTATTAATTACTACTAAACAAAAACATAGCCTGTTTTTTTTTTTTTTTTTTACAGCAATGGATTTTGTAAATATTGTAGATCCAAAGATTCAAAATTGTTCAGCATCTTTTTCTTATCGAACTGCTTTGCTACTTTATTCCAGGCTCAATTGAAGAAAGCTGAAAAAGATTTATTGTATTGAGAGCAATAAAAAACATGATTTAGGTCGCTCTTCATGTGAAAACATTTTGTGTTTCCAGCTAAATTTTAATAACTGAAGATGTTGCTGCTTTAGTGTATAAGTCAATGGGTAGATGTGGTCCTATCTACAATAAAATGAAAGAGAAATTAGAAAGTTTGGTTATTAAAAGATATTTTTTTGTGTGTGTTGTAGCTAACATTTTTGTGAGATGTGAGTTTGTGGATCAAAGTTTTGTCCGTCACTTTCATCAATTACCTGCGCTGGTGTGACAATTTTTTTATCATTCAGGGGCCAAACAAAATCAGTCCAAGGGCCACAAATGGCCGGCAGACCGCATGTTTGACACCTCAGAGTGAGACTTGATGACAGAGAAGCAGCTAAAATGTGGGGATTTCCTTTGAGTCTTTCAAATATCCAACTGGAAGTGAGAATCTATTTTTGGGAGTCCCTACGTCTACAAACCAAACATCATATCTACAACACGTCTTTCGAGAATTTGAATTAATTTTAGTTACAACATTATTTAATTCCCATTTGGGATCAATAAAGTATTTTTCAGAGTCAGTTCGATTGGAGACCAAGATCGCAACATTTGTTACATTTTCTAAACAAACAAACCAAACTAATGGAAAACATTTTCCCTGGAAAACAGGGAAATTTCTGAATTTGCTACGAAAAACTGATTTTAAGATTGATACAATTTTTTTTTTTAAATATGTCAAAAATCTTGAAAATTTTAAGTCCAAAAGTTTTAACTTTTGAAACTCAGAAAACTTTCTTAGATTAAACTCAAAATTTCTGACATTTTTCTAGCAAATTTTTGAAGTTTTGAACTCAGAAATTTCCGTGTTTTTTTCTAGAAAATCTTTGTCAAAATTTTCAGCATTTTCAGCTACTGTACTTCTCTTTAGCTCTACTGTCAAACAAACCAAACTAATGGAAAAACTTGTCCCCCCACCCCTCAAAACTGGGGGCGTTGTTCCAAGAACTACTGAAGGAAACAACAAAGAAGACACTGAATGGAGTAAACAAAAATGGAGTAGTGTCAGATTCTAGCGGTTGGAGGATTTCTCCTTTGGTTTTTGGTAAAAGACCACAAACCATTTTCAGCGTTTGTGCTAGTTAGTTTGTTTTACCCAGAATGCACTGCGATGTAGTCCACTTCCTGTTTTTGGAGCGTTCACATACGCATTCGAACTGCACCAGAGTTCATCTCAACCAAACTGAGATCAAGGTTTGTAGGAGGGCTAGAGTTAGCGTTTTTCGTAAACGAGCCAGACTTTCTAACTAAAAGAACTAGAGTTCAGTTAAAGCGAATTAACCAGGGCCTGAATATGTATGGAGCTCTTTTCTACCCAAATTTTTACAATTTTACCATAGTTGAAAATCTCATCTCCATGTTGAAACCAAATGTCGCCCAATGCTGCCGTACGGAGGAAGGAATTGTTGCATTTCTCTTATTCTGTAATACCAGAGTTAAAATTAGCAGGAGAAACATCAAACAGCGTCAACAGTTTTATTCCAACTGTATGTCAGGCGCTCTCTCTGTTTATAGTCAAAGGTTTTGGTTTGTCATGATGTCAGATGATGGCGAAGGTTAAAGTACGCAGACGGACGTAAAGCTTCGGCTTTAGAAGTGCTGAGCCGAGGAGATGAACACATCCGGATCGGGTCAGGAACGCAGATCTGCTGCAGCTGTTAGTCTGCCTGAAATTTACACAATAAACAGGTGTTCAGCACACTCTGTGTGTGTGTGTGGGGGGGTGTGTGTGGGTGGGTGTGTGGGTGGGGGTGTGTGTGTGTATGAAGAGCAGTTAAAATGACTTAGCTGTTACGTTGTGTGTGCTCTTTAAGGCTGCAGCTGTTGAATCCTGCAGTAATCTGTTATTCTTTTCCTGTTTTATCTCTATTAATTCAATAATTTGTCGCGTAACATGAGATCCATTTGGCTTTATCCCTTATTTAGACCCGACTTTCCACAGCTAAACTTAGACTGGTGACGTTGCTCCATCGCCTTCTTCAAATCTAGCAAAAATTGGTGCTGCTACCATTTTAAAGATATTATTAAATGTTTCCAGAGGTCAGGAAAGGTCAACTAACTCCTCACCTATTTTCTTCAAATCAGGCAGAGTTGGTGCCAGTTAAGCTAAAACTGCCTTCTGATGAGTTTTGGTTTGAACATATCAGGTAGAAAAGTTTGTTTTAATCTTAAATGCAAAATGTATTTATTGTTCTAGATTAAGTTTCTCCTTAATTACTGCTGGGAAGATGTTTTTCCAACAAATGGCCTTTTTTTGACAATTAATCAATAGTTAAATTAGTTGACTTCAATAATTGATTAATCATGATTAATATAATTAATCTTTTCAACCATACTTGGGACAATGTTTTTAGGCTGATGCACCGTAGGAACAAACGTTTGTGCAGAAAAAATTTGTTTGTGCTTTAATCATTTTAAAGATATTAATAAATGTTTCCAGAGGTCATGAAAGGTCAACTAACCCCCCATTTTCTTCAAAAAAGACAAAATTGGCAGCAATCAACTCAACTACATTTGTTCAGCAAAGTTTTTTGTTTGTACTGCCTTTGCTTTGAAGATATTAAAGAAAGTTTAAAGGTCAAAAGGTCAACCAGCCCTCCCATTTTACCCTAATCTAACAAAATTGGTATCAGATTTACATCATTTTAAACATTTAATAAAAAAAGTCTCCAGAGATCATCAATAATACCTTCAAAGCAAAAGCAGCACAAACACAATTTTCTGCGGCACAAATGTAGCTGAGTTGATTGACACCAAATTTGTTCTGATTTTGTAAATGTGAGCTGGCGTTGGTTGACCTCTGATGACCTCTGGAAACTTTTATTTGTATTTTTAAAATGATAGGGGCACAAATCAAACTTTTTCTGCACAAACGCAGCATAAACAATTGACACCAATTTGCTTAGATTTTGGCAATGCGGGGCTGGTTGACCTTTTGACCTTTAAACTGTCATTAATATTTTCAAATCAAAAGCAGCGCAGCACTGTTCACAACAACTAAGTTTATTATATTATACTATGTTGTATATTATTATATTATGTTATAGAAACATTTTGTTTAACCAAATAGGTTTATTAGTGTATTTTTTGCTTTAATTTAAAACATTAAGAAGACATTTTTTTGTAAAGTAAAAAACATTTCTCCATTTGTTCTGTTGCATTTATCCTGCAAAATTTGTGTGAAAAACAAATTTATTTGAGGAAAACAAATAAAAAATAAATGCATTAGGAAATCCATGTGACCCATTTCAGCATATTTGTACATTTTCCTCTTTAATTCTGCTGCTGTTATCAGTCAGGATGTTTCAGTTTCATGTTTCTGCTTCAGCCATTCATGAGGGACTACATTTTTAATCACTAAAAGTAAATAAGTATTCCTAAACTGCAATGTGTACACTATTTTTTTTTTTTTTTCGTGTTGCATGTCATTTAATAAAATCTTGATTTCTGTTTAGATAAATACAGAAACTGCTAACAGGCTTCATATTTTTAGCATATTTCTAAAGTTGTGCCGCTAACAGTGGAAGCATGTTGGAGAAGCTCTGATCTGTTATTTTTCTTTTCTTGGTTGAAATGTTGAATATTTGGACAGTTATTGCCTCTGATTTCTGGATTCTGTGCAGGTCGAAGGATTTTTAAAATTTTTTTTATCTCCTTTTTGCTTTTAGACAGTTGTTAAGATGCGTAACCGTGGCAACAAGTTAGCATTTCAAAAGCTCAAATAATACCTGAACTATGGCTATAAAAATCCCAGAGCTGTTGAAAAGGTTTCAGAGCAGAGAGAGAAGGAGGAAGTTCTGATCATCTCTTCCATCGATCAGATAGAAATTTAAAGAGGAGTGGCAAAAGCAAAGGAGGTGGATTAGCAGCTGGGTGTCATTCAGGACAGATTACCGCTGAATATAATCTCTTGCTGTCTGGATTGTGAGACTCTTAGAGTAACAGTCTTAAGTCAGAGGGTTATTCAAATATGTTGCAAGACTGACTGCTACTGGAGATCCTTCCTTACAGCATGAATGACTCTTTTGAAGACACTTGCATGATATGCGTTATATTTTAATTTGCCTTTTGCTTTATTTTTGATTTGGTTATAAATCCAACCATCCAGCTGGTGTTAAAACTGTTATATGGTGACTTTAGTAAAACTTTTTGGGTGGAAATCTTAGGATGTTTTCACGGTAAAACCAGTTCGATTTGGGACCAAAATTGCAGCATTTTTTCAATTTTCAGCTGCTGCGGTTCTCTTTCACACTGCACTGTGTCAAACAAACCAAACTAGCTGAAAAACCTGTTCCCTTCCTCGCCTGTGGAGGCGCTGCACCAAGAACCACTAAAGGAAACAACACAAAAACCTCTAAAGAAGACGCTGAGCTAACTTCGTTCTTCACAGAATGTAAACAGAAATGAAGTGGTGTCAGATTTTAGCAGTTGTACGATTTCTCTTTTTCATTTTGGTTAAAAACCACGAGGCATTTCTGCCGCTAGTGCTAGGCTAACGCGTTTGTTTTGGTTGTATATACCCAGAATGCCCTGTGCTGTAGTCCACTTCCTGCTTTTAGAGCAGACTAAGCAGTGATAGTAGCTCATTCTTTAAGATATCTTCCTATTCCAGTGTTAATCTTTATTTACAAAATTAACATTTATTAATCTTTGAGAGGACAAACATGCATTATAATCCCATTATCAACACATTATTTGAGAATAGTCTCCAAATAACAATATTATTGTTTATTATCCAGCTAATTATTTATTATGACAGGCCTAAATATGTATGTTTTTGTTTTTAATTGGCGTCTTTGTTTTCTTGTGAATTGAAATAAATCCCTTTTATATTTTGCTACCAACTCAAGGCTTCAGGTCAGCGGACCGCTTTGAATCTTTTTTTAAAGAACTGGATTAATGCCAGCTGGAATAATTTATTTATGCCTGGACTTTGCTTTGCTTTGCTGCAGTCTGCTCATATCGCCGCGTTTTAAAGGGCAAACGGTTGTTTAATCTTTGATGTTTGACGGTTTGTAGCAGAGGTGAAGGCAACACTCAATACAACCTTAGATTTTAGTGAAAATCATGAATTTATGCTATTAAAATGAATTATTCATGATTTTGTTCTGACTCAAAGGAAGGTTTTGTAAAACTTTGATATATTTTTTAGCCCTAAGTTTATTGATTTTTTTTCTCCTTTTGGCGGATATTTTCTTTCATCTTGTGGATTTACCAGCTTGTTGTCCTAATTTTCTCAGTGACGCGAGCGACTCTCTGTTAGCTGCTCTTCATCATCCGAGACCTCGGAGCATCCGCTGGTCAGCAGAAGGAGGAAACGTGATAGCGACAGGTGCAGGCGGCTAAAATAGGAGCAGAAGAAGAAGAAGGGGGTGCGGCGTGTGAGAAAAAGAGGCAATGGAGAAATAATAAGATAATATCGCATGAGAAGAAGAATCTGCAACAAAAGCCGAGGCTTTAAAATAGAAAGCTGCAGAGTTGGGCGATTTATCTTCTGTGCATCTAAAATTAGATTTTTATTTTATAAAGTTTCTGCAGAGACAACTTCTTCCAGCTTCTAGATCTTTAAATGGAGGCACTGAAACACTTTCTGCCTCATTTTTCAGTTCTAAATACCAGAGTTGGGTAGTAACTGGTTACATTTACTCAGTTACATAAACTTTGGATAATATCAGAAATGTTCTAGAGTTTGATAAGTCAAAAATGTGAAAAACTCAGAAACAGAGATTAATCTAAAATATTTTCAAGAAAAAAAAGGGGAAAAACGTGAATTTCTCAGCTTGAAAAGTCAAAAATTAGCACAAAAAAAGATAATTTTGAGATCTGAGAAATAAAAACAGGACATTTCTGAGTTCAAAAGTTGATAAATTGAAACTTCAAACTCAGAAAATTGCTAAAACTCAAAAGCACTTCAGTTTGGAAACTGAAATTAGTTTTTTTTTCTAAAGTCTTTCCAACTCATCTCAATTTTTCTATTTTTAAACACATTTTTGACTTTTCAAACTCAGTAATTTGTTTTTTTTTATTCATTTATTTTTACATTTTTTCACAAATAAAACAACTCAGAAATTTCCATATTTTTATAGAGAGTTTCTGCAATTAATCTCAAAATATGAATTGAAATGTGCAGAAATGTACCCCCCCTCTGCCCCCTATCTACAATAGGCATGTTGTCATATAAATATCAGGGGTGCGAACCATTCCTGGGAGCCTGGGAATCCGCTCCGTTCATCCAACCTTTGTGATTTCTGCTCGATTCGCTCATTAAGCCGCGCTGACGTCAGCCGCCCCGATCCATCGATTAACCTTCTGCCGGCGTAAGAAGAGTCGGAACCAGCACATCGCTCTGCATGCTGGTGGAGGAGAGGAACTGTTAAAGGAGGCAGAATCGTGACGGGATTCCCTCCTGACAGACGCAGCTGTAAAATCAGCGGTTTCCGGCCGTGTTTCCCCCTCTCAGTGTGACGTCATAGGCCTCGGAGAGGGGAAATCCTCCACTGCAGCGTTTGCTTTTCTCCAAAACCCAGAGTGTTCACCACATAATGAAAAGAGATTTTAGTTTACCTAAATCTGAACAAGGAAAATATTTTTAACCTGGATTTGCTTGCAGATATTATATATTTATTTAAGTTTAGTTGGTAGGGAAAGTCACACATTAACATAGACAAACTGAGCAAAACAGCAGTCCCATGTTTGCATCATAGTTAAATAGCAACAGCTAATTCACAGCACTTGTCCCTAGATGGGCTTTTAAAAAGTACCTTTAAAAATTGAAGTGATAATCATTTAAAATAGCATAACGTAATGTTGACAACATCTACAAACACAGTGAAACATAAAACATCAAAAATGGATACAGTTCTGTTTTTGACTTAACCAGAGTTTAGTTTGTTTTTTGAACGTACTAAAACTGGTTATGGACTACATCTCAAAATATTAGAATATTGTGTAAAAGTTAAATATTTCTTGCCAGTCGTGTCAGAAAGTCATTTGGATTTTTCATGATTATGCAAAAATGTTTCAGAGTTTCAGAAAATTAGGATCGATTAAAAAAATGGATGTTTATTCAGAAGTATTTACTGAGCCTGTCACAATAACAATTTTTTGCTGGATGATAAATTGTTCCATAAGTTAAGATAAACGATAATATTGTTGTTTTGAGGCCATTTTCAACTAATACAATGGTAAAAACACATTCTCAAAATAAATAAGCTTCAAATTCTAACAAATATTTAACAGTTCCAATATTATTTGAATGCTATTTGCTTAAATATTTATTTAAATATCCGAAACAAATAAAGCAACAACTGGTGATTCTTGAGAAGAGGTCAAAACATGTCTGCTGAATAAAGCACAAAATTTGAATAAAATATACCCAAAATATAATTTCTTCAAATATTTTTTTATTTTATGCAGTAGCCCTTGTCCTGGAGCAGAACTCAACATATTATAATAGTTTAAAACAATTAATGGAATACTAAAATAATAAGTATTCAAATAAATAATTATATAGGTATCAATGAATTAAATTAAAAATATTTTTTAAATATCTTCCAACTCCGTCAGACTTAAAAAGAACATTAAAAAAATCAGGCATTATTGGGGGCATCAGAAATCCTGAGGACCCCACGACCTCTTCCTTTATCTTCCATTGCTATGAGGCTAGGCAGCTCTGGTAAGCTAATGTTATTCTTTAGTTTATTCTTCCGTTTTATTCCTAAATTGTTCATCACAACCATATAGTCTCAACACCACAACTGACAATTAACAAAATTTTGTGAAATAAAGTCTTAATTTTTGGTATATTGTAAAGATTCCAAGGAACCGATGAGCTACAAGATGGCCGCCTTCAGAATAACGTCATATTAAGAGAGGTGGTATGGGATTTTGTCAATCCGTCAGTTTTTAACTGATAGTGTTCACAAAATTCACGTAAGTGTGAAGTTAATTTATTTTAATGTATTATGGCTTAACTTCACATGCTTCAGGTATTTCTGTTTATTTCCAGAAACATAGTTTTATGAGTGGAAGAGGGGATGAGAAAATATCAAGGAAAGAGAAAAGAGGCGTGTTGTATGCTGTACGACATTTAAGCATTTATTTAAACATAATTGAGTGCAGTGTTTTCTTTTTACTCAATAGTTCGTCACCTGCGTCAGTCCTGTGTCAACTCCGTCAGATGGACTTTATGTTTTTTTGTTTAAAATAATATTTTGTTTGTTTCTTGAGAAGCATTTGTCTGTAAAACTGAGTTAAAGCATCTGTCATAGTTTCATTAAAAATAATCATATTTACTTTTGTCTGATGGTGTTGACAAAGTTCTGGGTAACTTCTATTAAAAATGTAATTATTAAAAATGTAATTTAAAAAAAAATGTAACTGGGAAGCTGTACCTCCCAGGAAATTTAAACCCATTTTGTCCCATATTTGAAGAATCACAAAATTACTCTGTTACTGCCCACCTCTGCAAATATGTCAGATAAAAAAAGTCTGTTTATAATTTGATTTGTGTATTAAGTCTTTTCTTTCTGATTCTGTTCTCAACAGTAAATTAGGCTTCAGTTACTCTGCTCTATTAAAACTGGCACTGCGTCATCATCATCCAGGCCAACTAATAACAACATCTGTGCTGTGATTTTTCATTCAGCTTAAAGTTTGCAGATTTTTTAACACCATTTATGAAAGCTTCCATGAGTAACGCTGCTTTTCTCTTAGCTTAGGAGAACATGGAATGATTGAATGAGGATTTTGTCGCGCCTGTTTGCCCCCTCCATGTTTCTTTGGGCATCGTTCCCGCTTGTCTGCGCCGTTAAACGGCCCTCATGGTTACACAAAGGTGTCTATTTCAAAAGGCTGTAAATCCTCGGCTATTTAATTGCCACCCTGTAGACTGACTGGTGTGTTTGTTTGTCTGAGTCTCTGCCACATTGTCTCTTCCTCTACCTTTGACCCTGACTAACACATAGCTACAATCTTTTAGCCACTGAGAGATAGCAGGGTTCGTTTGCTAACACACACTAGCATGACCAGATATTGAATGTGTTTCATCAGGCAACTTAAATATGAAAGTTCAGTTAATAGATCTGATGACAGCCACTACATTTAGACATTTACTCAGCAGTTTGTATTTGTTTTTGGTTCCATCAGAGGTGAATAAAATGAAAATAACGACTAAACGGGTTATATGTTTGAATAGATTTTAATAGTTTGGACCTGATGTGATTCTCTTTAGCTTTTTCTTTTGCCTGATTTTGATTTTTTTTTTTTTTTTTTGTTGCTATTATATGAATTACATTTTGGTCCTTTAAAATACCAAAATTTCTACTTAGCTTTATATTTTGGCCCATCTGATGATATAATTTTTTAAATATTAAATGATTGATAATTTGATCAATTACTCACTACCCGGGGGAGAACTAAAACGTGCAGGATGCTGGCCATCGAGGACCGACTTTGGGGACCCCTAAATTACTCAGTACTTGAGCAATACTTTTTATTCTTACTTTTTATTTCTTGGACAGCTATTTTTTTACTTGAGTATAATTTTTGAGTGCTCTACCCACCTCTGCCACTGATTTATGCAAACAATTCAAACTAACCAAAAAGTTTCTTCTGTCCACCAGTTTCCCTTCTTGATGTTTCATAGAATCATTTCTGCTTTCACGCCTCCTGTATGCTTTTAGCAGCTCTTGATTTGACCGTTGAGCACTGTAGTTCATGTCTGCAGTGAAATGGAGAGGGCACATTGCTCCAGTTTGTGAAGTGCATAGCAGAAAATGCGAGGACAGGACCAAGGAGACGTTTCTAGGCTGAGAGGAGATAGATGATAGCCCTTTCAAAGGAAGAGGACGCTCTTTGGCCAAATAACCTCCAGAGGCCTTTAGGCTGTAAAGGAGAAGGAGATATTATGAGGTCACTGATAGACATTAAGTTGTATTAACCTGTTATGAGCTGCAAACAGCTTTGTCCCCCTGTGGGTTTAACTTTGAAGGGGAGCTATTGTGGAAAATTCACATTTTTGTTCTTTAATTTGCATCTTTACTGCTTCTAAAAACAGCTCAAGCACTGAAAAACAAACTGAAAACAAGCCGCTTCAAATCCTCCCAATTGTTAAGTCAGATTCAACTGTGCGGTTACCTAGCAACCAAGTCCAGCCCTGTCACCTAGCAACCAAAGCAGAGCTCCAGGAGGTTTGGTCAGCTGGTTTTACGGCTGTACAATGGCTGCTGGAAAAGACACGTGTTTTGTTGCTGACTTACCATCCAGAAACAACTTGCTGCATTCTAGTTGGTTGTGCAGGAGGCTCCACTTCTGCTTTTCAAAGATGTCTGGTTGTACAATTACTAGGGCTAAGACAATTAATCGTGATTAATTAATTCGTTATTGAAATAATGGTCGACTAATTTAGTAATTGATTAATTGCTAACTGGAGTTTGCAGAATCAAAAAAGATAATTTGGGGGAAAAAAGACAACATATTGAGAGCAGTAAGTAAATATGTTTTAGCCAAAAAGAGAGAATGATTGGATAAAAGGGTAAAAAGTCTTGACTTGGCCCAGGAGTGTTTAGCCGTTTAGCCAGAGAGGAACATCAGGGTGATGCTTCCACTTTGATGAGGGTTAGCAGCTGAGAATGCTGCCTGTCAGGTGTTGGTTTCACACAGGACGGGTGTTTATTGCTGCCTTCACACCGGTCTGTGGCATCTCCAGGGATTGACAAGGGAAACAATTACACACTGTTACTATTAGCGTTCGAGCTGCTGGCATCTCCTGCGGTTTACAGCTGCGGCGTCCTGCATGTTTTGGTTCTCTTCCTGGTGGTATTCCAGTTTTTTATTATTTTTTTTTTAAACTTTATGTAATTTTACATATAACTGAGCTCATCTTGTGTATTATTTATCAGTCCAACACGCCTAAGAACGCTTGTAAACAGCATAATGAGGAGTATTGTTTGGATGACTTCCTGAAGGCGGAGTTTCGGAAAGAACATGAGCTTCTTAAAGAGACAGAGACACAATTTCAATCCGTCAAATTGTGAAATCAGATTTATTTTAAGTTGTATTTGATTTAAGTAGCAATTTTATAACAAGTGAAAGTAACAGTTACTGTATTGTGCTATAAGGCCTGTAAACACATACTGCCCGTTTAATCTTTTTAAATATTGAGGAACAATGACATAGAAATGTCCTTCTTTGAAATAAAATAACTTGTGATCAGATTTATAATTTCTAGAAAATGTAGATTAAAAATACATTAACAGTAATATTCAATAAATTAGAGAACTTTAAATAATTTGTGTTATTATAAATAATTACCCAAATGTTATTTGGATGTTTTTGTGGGCTTATTTTTATTGATTTGTACTTCACTTTGAGCTGCTTTTAGTATGAAGGGTGTTTTATAAATAAAATTAATTGATTGATTGATTGATTGATTGATTGATTATTTCTGATGCTCATTACCAGTCAAATTCATGAAGCTCCTTTGCTCATTGAACAAGAAATGGAAAAGTTTCTGCCCAGAAAAAAGTCCAAAGCTGGAAAACCCATAAGATCTGTGGGAATAAAATAAAATTTGATGTGATTAATATGAAATATTACATATTTTCTTATTATCAAAGGAGGGGATTATGCTGAATAATTTCATTATCTGGTAATAAAGTCATAATATATCATCTAATAATAATTTCCACCACAGAACTCTTAAAATCAGAGTTAGCATTTATGCTAAATGAAGGTAATAATTATTGAATAGTGAATAAAAGAAACTAAAAGTTGATGTTTCTTTACTTATTTGGTAGCATTGTCTGAAGGTTTGCAAATGGGGTTAATGTTCTTTGGAAATCCCATATAAAAAGCTTTGCTGGGCCAGATTTGGCCCCCTGGCCTTAAGTTTGACACCCCTGAAATAGAGCGAAGAGAGGCACTAAATAAACGTGTTTTTGTGCAGGATGACCAGGTGGTTCTGCAGTGCACCGCCTCCGTTCTGAAGGAGCAGCAGATCAAACTCTGTCTCTCCTGCGAGGGCTTCGGGAACCGACTCTGCTTCCTGGAAACCACGTCCAACGCTCAGGTAGCTTCCTGCACTCTGCTGCTGTTCTTAACCTCTGCCTGGTCACCTGTGGTTCACCTGTGGCTCTTCCTCTGCAGAATGTTCCCCCGGACCTGGCCATATGCTCGTTCATCCTGGAGCAGTCGCTCTCGGTCCGAGCGCTGGTGGAGATGCTGGCCAACACAGTGGAGATGACTGAGGTGAGCTGAATCCTTATCTAAACCTGCAGGATGTAAGGTTTATAAAAAAGATACTTTTGAGTTGCCAAAAATGCTACTAAAGTAATAGTAGAACTACTTCAACATATTTTTACTCAAGTAAAAGTACAAAGTAGCTGTTCAAGAAATTACTCAAGTAAGAGTAAAAAAGTATTTGGGAAAATGTTTACTCAACTGATCAAATTATCAGTAATTTAATATTTAGAAATTACAACATCAGACAAAGCTAAATATAAAGTTGAGTGGAAATTTTGGTATTTTAAGGACCAAAATGACACACAAGTAACAAAAAATATCAAAATCAGGCAAAAGAAAATGTTTCCAAATTAGTTTCTTCCAATAAAAAAATCTTCAGAAACTTTAACAAAAATTGCAGGTGTGTCTAAGTCTGGTGAATTTTAGGTTAAAACATGTTTGTTTTTCATTCAGTGGGTAGAAAATCCAGAGGTTTTACTCAAATAAGAGCAGAAATACTTCATAATAAAATTACTCAAGTAAAAGCAGAAGGTACAGTGTAGTAAAAATACTCTTCATTTTTTCAAAGTTACTCAAGTAAATGTAATTAAGTAAAGGTAAAGATAAAGGTAATTTTATTTACATAGCACATTTTCAGCATCAAAGCAATACAAAGTGCCTTACAGGAATTAAAGTGAAATACAAACAAAATAACAAACCAAAGGAAAGAACAAAAGAAGAAAAAGCTAATAATGTTGGTCCAAAGTAAATAAACTAGATACTCTTATTCAGGGTTGCTAGATAAGTATAAGTAAGTATGTAAAAAGTAGTTGCTCAGGTAGTTTTTCTGGGTTCCAAGTTCTAATCCCTGTTCTGGGTTGCTAAATAAGAGTAAGTAAGTAAGTAAGTATCTAGATAAGTATAATTATTCTCTGGACTTTCTAAGTATGCTCTAAGTTTGTAAAAGTAATGAGTACTCCACAGTTTCTAAGTAATAGTAAAAACTAAATGTTCCTGTTCTGGGAGAATTTTTTCTAAGTTTGTTCTAATTCCTTTTCTGGGTTAAAAGTGAGTAAAAGTAATAGTGACATTTTTTTTTGACATTAGTAGAATTTAAACAATGATTTGCGCATATTTGTAATGAAAACATTATTAGTGAATCTCTAAATATTTTAATAATTCTTCCATTTGCATCTCAATAATTATCGACCCCCAACTTTCTGTTCCTGTTTTACTTTATTTGGGAATTAATTTAACATGCTGCTAGTTCACTATAAGACATTTATAAATCCTGATTATTGGGTTTATTTATATATATGTATTATTTTATGCCACTTCTTTTTACCTGCTCTCTGACTCCTCCTTCCATCCCCTTCCCATTTTTGCTTCCTGCCAAGCAGGCAGTCGATTTGGACAAATGGGTATGTCTGTTAACATGTTTTACTTCATGTGTCCCAAATGACTCGACTCTTGTCCTCGTTCCTGTCCTGTTGGTTGAAATAATGTTGTACATACTGATTAATTTATGTTTCCCTGTCATGCACACAGTTGGTGTTTTTTTCCTGTTTAACTGAGTACTTTTACTCTGCTCTAGTGTTCATTGATGCTATAAAGTTTTGATGTTACCTAATACTTGCAGCCCAGCGTGTCTCAGTGTATCCGCCATTTTCATTTCATGCAGATGTTTCCCCAGCCTCACAGTTTGTTAGCCTCACAGTTTTGTCACATTGTTGTTAGTTGTTTATAACGCCATCAGGGGAAAAAAAGTTGATTTGAGGTGAGTTTCACTTTTTCCTGAAGCGGGAGTTTCATGAAGAGCAGGAGTATTTGAAGCGACAGAGACCTAATTTTAAGGATTCAAGGATATATTTTTTTATTATTGTCATACAAGCTCACATTTGCATATTTGTGATACAAAATTTGGACTTCAAGAAGCCAAATAAGTAATAAATTAATGATAGAAGACTATAAGCATATTGCATATTGCACATTGCGACGCTGGAGGGGTAAAAGGCGATTCTTTTACATGCCATCAATATTCTCGCTGCCGCAGTAGAACAATTATATTAACTAAATCAAACCTGGGGATGTAGGTATTATTAGTTTAGTGCAGTGTGCCACAGCAAAGAGAAAAATAACACACAAGAATCTTTGAAGAATCTTTGAAACCACTTGTATTCTTCTTTTTTCTCGCTCTCTTTGTGTGCGCTTCGCTACACACAGAGTCATTGCCATAGCAACTGACTGACAACACCACCAAATGTATTAGGATTCAATGCTAAAACAAACATTTCCCATACAAAGAATAGAATATTCAATCTGTTACAGTTTTATATTTTTAGGCTAGATGTTTATTTTGCGATTATTAAGATTAGCTACTGCTGCTATTAGCTGCGCTAACACAGCGGTGGTTGATTAGCTAATTGAAACACCTGGTCTAACGATGATCTGTCAGAGTTGGTCGATAGTTTACTTTTTTTTTCTAACTAAATCAAACACACCAATTTCCGCAGTACATCTACTAGTTAAGATTGTCATAGTCAAGCTAGTATAACTGACCTGCTTTCCTCTCCCTCGCTATTTTTTCCTGACCTTTTCTAGTTGTCAATTAGTGGAAAAGCACTGCATACCTTTTTCTTTTATATCTCATGTGTACATTTAAGAATGTAAAGTGTTATGTTAAAAACTTAACAGCTAAAATCAATGCTAGTCATAATCAGCAAGCGGCTTTTTACCCTCAGCAGGAAGCAGGAGGTGACATTACGCTGAGTCTATATGTGTGTGTAAATAAAATTAAAAAGGCATTAAATTACAAAATAAAATTTATTTTAAGTCATATTCGATACACAATTCTAGTGATTGTGCTGTTGAATGGCACTATGTGACTGGAAAACACATAAAACTGTCCCTTTAATTATCTGTAGTTGCATGTTGCATAATTATCTCACACAGCAGAAGGAGTTCATTCTCACAAATTAAAAAAAGACTGGCTAGAGGTTTTTATCTGAGACACTGTGTGAGTGTTTATTGACAGGCAGGTCAGGCTTCACAGCAGCATGAAGTTGTTCTTGATGACGGGCAGGAGGATTGGAATAGCCTGGCCTGCCGCCCGCCACCGCGTCCCACCTGCCTCCGTCAGAAAAGGAAGAGGAAACTGGACACCCACGCCGCTCTGGACGCGCCCCTGTTAACACACAAGCACTCAGGATATCACCCACAACGCCACCACCTGTCCTAACAAACCCAGTGCTAATGCTAACTGGGGTTAATGGTATCATGCTGCCGCTTTACATACCTGCCCCCAATTTATCCCGTTGGATTATAGCTGTCCACAAGTTTCCTGTCCTCCTGTTGGCTAAACTAAATCATTATTTGACTTTATCCATTCACAACTGCCACATTGGGTTTTTTTTGTGGTTCTGTTTGTGATGGATGTTGAGAATAAACATTGTGTCAAATATGGGTTTGACGTAAGTTTGTGGTGACTGATTTTAACGGTTATTTTGCACCTCATCTTTCACATGTTGATATCCTCTCTGAAAACAAAAAACAGAGGATAACTCTTTGTTATTGTGACTGTTCTGTCTTATGTTTGCATGCTTTGAAATTTGTTTTCTCAAGTTTTGTTTTAAAGCAGTAATTCTAGTGGAAATGCCAAATCTTTCTCTGTTCCCAAGAGGATTTACCTCGTTATATTTTACATTATTTTCTCTATTGGTGTGATGGTGAAGACCAACAGTATTTGGTTGGTTCTTCATGCATCAAATCAACCTTCTTCCATGACTATCTCAGTTCGTGGAACGTAATCCAGTAGAAAACCTGAAGAGAAGATAGAAGATAGAACCAGGCAGGATGAAGACTCTCGATAATCAGCCGGATTTTTAACCTGAATGTGTTTTAAAATAAACCATTGGCTTTTGTCTGTCTTTCTCCCACTCAGTCGTCGCAGGGTGGAGGCCATCGCACTTTGCTGTACGGTCACGCCATTCTTCTAAGACACCACCACTCTGGCATGGTGAGGCTTTAATCTTATTCTTATGGAGAGATGCTAATTAACTACATTCTTGTTTTGCTATGAATACAATTAAAAATGGTTTATAAACACAACAAATGCTGGTTGACGTATTTGCCTCTCGTGCTAAGGATAATATTAGATGTGTTTTGATGCCATCTAGTGGTCGGAGGGTGAACTACATGTGGTTCATGTTAAGTGTACAGACGTAGAATTTTGCTAATAAACCCAGTTAATTTTAACCCTGAAGCAGTTTGTGTACAAAAGTAATATTTAAGCTGACTAATGTCTTCTACAACTGATTTAGTAGAATATACAACCTGTGACAAAAATTCTGAAAAGTTTTAGGTTTGAAGCATTTTAGCGACACGAGGCAAATAAGGAATGGCAAGAAGTAATACTAGTATTAATAAACAATATGTACATTTTAGGAATAATGTACTTGTATGTATTTTGATTAGAATATATTAGATTACAAAATATTACATAAATGCAAACCCTAATTTTTTATATCGTGAAATAAAGATAAAAAGCTTGTAGGACAGTAAATGTGTTAGTATTTTACTATATTTGAAACACTGGGTTGAAAACAAATTGTTGAAAAGTTAAAATTCAGATTCTAATATTGATTTCATTTAGCAAAAAATGGGTTAGGAACAGGAAAGGAAGTTTGTATTTAAAACAGAGTAATAATGACAAGTCAATGGTTGGTCAAAAACATTTTGACTCAGTTTCAACTTTTATTTGAGCATTTGTAACATTCATAAAATAATAAATCAGGGATTAATAGTGTAAGTTTCTGTCAGATCCAGGCTAAACTAATGGGTTTTTTTCAGTACCTGAGCTGTTTGACTACGTCTCGATCCCTCACTGACAAGCTGGCCTTCGATGTGGGCTTGCAAGAAGATTCCATTGGTAACACATTACTATAAATGCCATTTAAATTTCTAGATATTTTGTGAGAAAACATTCCCACATGAATCACCTGTTGGACCGTGCTCTCTCTGCAGGTGAGGCGTGTTGGTGGACAATTCATCCAGCCTCCAAACAGAGGTCAGAAGGTGAAAAGGTCAGGGTGGGTGATGACCTCATTCTTGTCAGCGTGTCGTCTGAGAGATACCTGGTGAGGCTCGTTGTGATTTTCATTCTCCGTCTTTTGCTTCACCAAACTGATTCTCCTTCTGACCTGTGTCCTCAGCATCTGTCCTACGCCAGCGGAGATCTGATGGTCGACGCCTCCTTCATGCAAACTCTGTGGAACATGAACCCCATTAGCTCAGGATGTGAATTAGCTGAAGGTAAAAACCGTCACTCAGATTTTTCCAACACGTCTGTCAGAATGAGTAGTAGCATAAAAAACCAATATGTAAATCAAATCAAGGTTTCTCCCAGAAAACTTGCTAGCAAATCATCATGCGGTCTTCTGTGTTTGTGAGTTAAAAATGATTAAACTTCACAATAATTGTCTGTTTTGTGATGGTCTATAACATAAATTCCCAATAAGATTCAATTATGGTTGAAATGCTTAAAAGTTCTCTTACAGAAAATACATAAATATTATTTATTATTTGATTTGTCATTTCATTCACTGAAGTTGTTGGCATGAAAACCGGTAAAAACAAGCTGTGATTATGGAGCTCAGGTGAATAAAAACATGTTCACATATGTTGCCATTGTGCTTCCAACCCTTTCACCAAACCTGTCTTTGCTATCTTTTACTGGTGTATAATAAATAAGCAAATAACGCTTAGACTGGTGGGGCCACAAATAAATCCTGGTGGCCCGCCAGGCTTATAATGCACTAGGGGAAACCCTGCTAATAATATGTCTTTATATCTTAGGGCGCATTCACACCAGCCATGTTTAGTCCAATTGAATCAAATTCCAGTTCATTAGCAGAAAGTCCGTTAAATCCCCAATCAAGCTCTAATCCGGACAAAAATAGTGAACTCTAAAACCTAGATCCAAGTGAGCTGTGGTGGGGTTCGAATGCATATGTGAATGCCAAACGGACCGGAGAGCAGGAAGTGGATTATAGAGCAGGGCATTCTGGGAAAATACAACCAAACCAAACAAGTGTCTATTGCTGAGGGAGAAATGGGTCTTAGTTTTTTACCAAGGACAAAAGAGAAATCCTCCAACCGCTAAAATTTGATGCTAATCCATTTTTGTTTACATTTTGTGAAGAAGAAAGTTGTGCTAAATGTCTTCTTCAGAGGTTTTTATGACCGTGGTTCTTGGTGCAGCACCCCCGCAGGCGAGGAGGGGAACAGGTCTTTGAAATAGTTTGGTTTGTTTGACGCAGTGCATTGAGAAAGCAAACTGCAGCAGTTTAAAACTTAACAAATGTTTGTTTAAAACTTAACAAATGTTTGTTTAAAACTTAACAAATGTTTGTTTAAAACTTAACAAATGTTTGTTTAAAATTTAACAAATGTTTGTTTAAAACTTAACAAATGTTTGTTTAAAACTTAACAAATGTTTGTTTAAAACTTAACAAATGTTTGGTCCCAAACATTGGGACCAAATGTTGCAAAAAGAAAAAACCCAAGTCTACCAGACTATGAGGTTTGAAAACACCTTTCGATACGTTATATAAAAAATAACTCCAAATTTGGAGTTATGTTCTTCAGAAAAGTTCATGAATATGTGGGCTACACTGTAATTAGTGTTATTTTGTTAACTGTTTGGGGTTTTATTGCTATGATTGAGAACTTTATACTCTCTTGCACATCAGAAGTAAACACTAATGTGGAGTTCATCAGGGCTCTGTGTTGCTATATTCAGCAATGTGTAAGAGCATATTTATACTGATTTTTAAAGATCACTGTACCTTAAATTCAATAAATATAAAACTAAAAAAATAATCTTTAATAAACATTATAAAAGGGAAACCATGGATTTATGAACTGAACAACAAATTAACTATTTAGGCTCATATTCTGAGTCATACTCATAGTCAGCTGATTCTTTAGACTCTTTCAGAACAACAGATTGAAAGCTAACAGGCTAATTTTGGGTGTTTGTTGGTTCTTCCAGGATATCTGACGGGGGGTCACGTCCTCAGGCTGTTCCACGGCCACATGGACGAGTGTCTGGCCATCCCTACGCCAGAGGAAGGAGAGGAGAAACGCAGGTGAGCAGAAATTAAACCAGCAGGTGTTGTAAAGTGCGACGCTTCCGGCGTGTAACGTTTCTGCGGTCGCTTTGCTGCAGGACGGCTCACTACGAAGGCGGTGCAGTGTGCAGTCAGGCTCGGTCCCTGTGGAGGCTGGAGCCGCTCAGAATCAGGTGACGTCATGAGAATCGCATCTCTACAATGATTGGTTACTTAAGTTTGCATGAAACGTGGAGAAGGTGTGTCCTGGTGACGCATCCTGCTTATTTGTGACAAGGGCACATTAGCGGTGGGCAAAAAAATGATATCACAATATATTTTATTGTCACAAACAAATGTGTGACTTCAAAACAGCTTTTTAAACTTTATGAACAGACACTAGAATAAAAAATATGTCAATTTATATTGATTTTATGAATCAGTATAAATTATATATTTTATATAAATATATCCAAAATACATATATTTTGAATATATGTATTATGTATGTATATTAGATAGTTGTTGGCCAAAATTAGTTTGCATTAAAATTTATATTATATATAAATATTTATAGTTATACAAAAACATATACAAAATCACACAATATGTTCTGTCAATTTTAATTCCTTAATATTGATGAAAAAGTTCAAATTCTATTGGTAGATTATTTCAGTTATAACATGGAAAAATGTCTTGTTATAAGTGAATTTATTTATTTTTAACTAGAAATTATTCATTAACATTGAAGAATTATTAAATTAAAACAAGGTCATATTTCTTGCTGAAAATTTACTAGTAAGTTCTACTTTCTTATTTTAAGTGAACTAATATATTTGCACTAGAAACTAAACCAAAAATACTTGGTATTTCTATTTGTATAGATTTCATCACTGTAGAAGACACTTAAAAAATGTTTTTGACCTTTTACCCTTAATAATTTTGACATTACTGCACCATTGTATTATTTTTTAAATTATTTTTCAAGCACAAATGTCAGCGCTTTCTGAATTTATTCGATCAGGCCTCTTGGCATGTTGTTGACATTGTTAAGTTCTGGTTTCTGTTTGCTGTCTGCAGCTGGAGCGGCAGCCACATGAAATGGGGCGTGTCTTTCCGTATTCGTCACATCACCACGGGTCGGTACCTCTGTCTGGATGACGACAAGGTCCTGATGGTGGTGGACCCGGAGAAGGCAAACACCAAAATGTCTGCATTCTGCTTTCGTATCTCAAAGGTCGGTTTTAGTTTGTTTGTTTTTTTTTTTGGACGTCTTTCACACCCAGTCGTTTTCTCTCTGGCCGCTCTGATTGTTAGTTTCTGTCCCTGAGCAGGAGAAGGTGGACGTGTCTCAGAAACGGGACGTTGAGGGAATGGGAATTCCTGAGATAAAGTACGGCGAGTCCATGTGTTTCGTTCAGCATGTGTCCACAGGGCTGTGGCTGACGTACGCCGCCCTCGACGCTAAGGCTGCTCGGCTAGGAACCATGAAGAGAAGGGTGAGAATTAGTCCAACATGTCTGACCAGCAACGTTTTGATGGCGGGGTCAAAATGTAAAAATGTTTAAGAATAAAGGGGCATTATGGCACCATATTTAGATTCTGCAAATCTGTTTGTAACACGTTTTCCAAACTGTGAACTGAATTACAGATAAAAACATGTATATAGTGTATTGACAAACGTGTGTTTTTTCCAGCAGCACATAAAGCTGTTAAACCAACTGAACAAATTTGCTGGAATTCCATTTATGTTGCTAGGTAACCGGGGTTGGGCTGGCTGGGGTTGCTAGGTAACGGAGAAGTGCCTCATGGTTATGACTCAGTAATCGGAAAGTTTGGCAACAGTTTGTTTACTTATTAACTTATTTCCATAAAATGTCTGGGTGGTTTTGTTTAATTGGATTGTTTCTAGAAGCAGTTGGGACCTAAATGGACGTTCAAAGCAAAGTGAAGCGGTGAATTTTAGCTGCTAAATTATTGTGTTGTCTGTGTTTTCAGGTCATTTTGCATCAGGAAGGCCACATGGATGACGCTCTAACGGTGTCCCGCTCCCAAACCGAGGAGTCTCAGGCTGCTCGGATGATTTACAGCACCACAGGACTCTTCAGGCAGTTCATCAAGTACGTTCACATGTCCTACAACTCAAATATGTGGAATAAAAATAAATTCTTCTGGTCGGAAGGAGACGGGACTTTAGTTTGGATAAAATGTGACTTTTATTTGCTGTCCTCCAGGGGATTGGACTCTCTGAGTGGGAAGAACAAGTCTCCAGGGTCGGTGTCGCTACCCCTGGAGGGAGTCATCCTCTCTCTCCAGGATCTCATCTTCTACTTCCGTCCACCGGAGGAGGAACTGGAGCATGAGGAGAAGCAGACCAAGCTGCGCTCGCTACGCAACCGGCAAAACCTCTTCCAAGAGGAGGTAGGAGCTGAGCCACATTTAAAGCACAACTAACCCCAGTGTGAAAGCAAAGCCCCGCCCGCTGGCAAATATAGAAAGATTACTACAAAGTGGGCGGAGCCAAGAGACACTGACGGGCGTGGCCAACAGGTCAGTTAGGATAGAGCTACGGACTGTACAAAACATGTTCATTAATTTTTTTTCATTCTTACACTGCCAAAACACAAAATCTTACCAAGTATTTTTGATAAAGCTTTTAGTGAAAATAACTTAGTACACTTGAAATAAGACAAAAATGACAGAAAAGTAACTTTTCAACCAGCTTTCTAAAGTTCCGCTTTGGTTGCTATGTAACGAGGATGGGCTCAAGTGGGGTTGCTAGGTAACGGGGCAGTGTCTCGTGGTTGCAACTTATTAATAAAGAGATTTTTGAAACAGCTCATTTTCCAAATACCTAACACATTAACTTATTGCCAGAAAACGACCTGGTGTTTGTTTTTTTTTTAAGTACTTCAGCTGTTTTTAGAAGCAGTGGTGACCCAAATGGAAGTACAAAAATGTGAAAAAAGTGGATTTTTCATAATAGGCCCCTATTAAATCCACTTTGTCATCATATTTATCGACTTTTCAGACCCTTGCAGTTCCATTCTTTCAAAAAAAAAAAAAACCTACTAGTGTGTTGCTGTAAACAGTAGGAAAATTCAGCAAAAGGAAGGCACCACTGAGACGCATTTAGGCAAAATATCGCAGAACTAAACAAATTGAAATGTTCAGACTCTTCTGAATTATCTCAACATTTCATTTTCTAAACAAAAAAATGTCAGATGCATCACCTTTTTTTTTACTCTAGGGAATGATCACCATAGTGTTGGAGTGCATCGACCGGCTGAACGTCTACAACACCGCTGCTCACTTTTCTGAATTTGCCGGCGAAGAGGCGGCCGAGTCCTGGAAGGAGATCGTCAACCTCCTTTATGAGCTGCTGGGTGAAGAAAGAAACCTCAAACTCTGGAAATTCACACAGAGTAATGCCTCTGTTAGACAAATGATCAGTATTATTTTTTGTTTTTCCACCTCACAGCTTCTCTTATCAGAGGGAATCGCTCGAATTGTGCGTTGTTCTGTGACAATCTGGACTGGCTGGTCAGCAAACTGGATCGTCTGGAGGCTTCCTCCGGTAAGCTACTGGAAAGATTCATTAATGTTTATTAGTGGTAGGAATTTAAAAATATTTAATCAAGTTAACTGCAGGGTCTGTATTCAATAAATTTCAATTGATTGCAGCAAAATAAGCAACATTTTTAATTCGAAATCCCTTTTTGCTGCTAAATTATTGAATAAATAGACATATGAGCTCAAAAACAACTTATTTCATATTTTTAATTATTTAAATATCATTCAGATTTCCAGTGTTTCAGGAGCTTCTTCAGAAATGCCAATTGTGGATGCTAACATTAGCATTAGGGACATCTGTGTTAGCTACAGCAAGTTTAGCATTGTAATGCTATTTTAGGCTTGAATAGCTTTGCTAACAGGCTAACTCCATTTAGCACAACTTTAACACAACAATAGTATTTTCCAGCGTCACATCAGATTGTTTTTACAAGCAAATATTAACCCCCAGTGAGCCAAGACAAGCAGTTTTGTCGTCTATTACTGATGTTTGCGGATGTTGTTGTGCGTCAGATTTACGGTTGTACCGAAAACATGCAAATAAGGTTCCAGCCAGAACTTTCTATGTCCAAAAATAAAGAGATTAATTAAAATGAATATAATTAATTATCAAAATTATTGTATTAAACTACATTTAGTTTTCTTCCTGATATTTTCTTTGTACATTTTCTGGCTTCTTTTGTATAGTTTTTTTTGGAATATCCTCACAGGAATGTTAAAATCCTCCATTGTTTGCATTCAGGAATCCTGGAGGTGCTGTACTGCGTCCTGATTGAAAGTCCAGAAGTTCTGAACATCATCCAGGAGAACCACATTAAGTCCATCATCTCTCTGCTCGACAAGCACGGAAGGAACCACAAGGTCCGGATTTGGCCTGTGGAATATAATCATGCTTTAAATTCTGTTTTTGATCTTAAAGACAATCTGATGTGACGCTGGTTCTAACATGTTCTAACCGATTTGTTCCTTTAGGTTCTGGATGTCCTGCGCTCTCTGTGTGTGTGTAACGGTGTTGCTGTGAGGTCCAACCAGAACCTCATCACAGAAAACCTGCTGCCAGGTCGAGACCTCCTGCTGCAAACCAACATTGTCAACTACGCCACCAGGTCTGAAAATGGCATCTTATGCTAATGCTAATTTATTTTGTCATTTATTTTTTATTAAGCCTCTGAAGCACTCAGAAATGTGATCACATTGTGTCTTTCCCACAGCTGATGGTAGTAAAGAGGCTCAAATCCTTTTTAAAACTTTAGCTTTAATAACATAAAGCTACATAAGTTTTAAAGTTTAATCAGTAATACTTTTATAACAAATTTATGTCAGATCATGATTTCTTGGTTAATGTCAAGTTGTTATAAAAAAGACATTTTTATTAAAGTCAACTTTGTATTAAAAGTGTCGTGATTTACCGAATGACACTTTATGACAACAGTCATAAATATTCATGAAGACTTACTCATGTTTATGTCAGGTGTTATGTCATGTTTATGACGGTGTCATTACAGTCTTATTCGCAACCCGTCAAATAAAGTGTTACCAAAATGTGTCTGGAAAAGCTCCTGAAAATATCAGCTAAAATTCAAAGAGACGCTAGCTTAAGTAACTACGAATGTTGCTTCTGTCTCAGTGTGAGGCCAAACATCTTCCTGGGTACCTGTGAGGGCTCCACGCAGTACAAGAAGTGGTACTATGAGATGATTGTGGACTATGTGGAGTCCTTTGTGACGGCGCAGGCCACACACCTGCGCGTGGGCTGGGCCATGACTGAGGGCTACAGCCCCTACCCTGGAGGAGGTGAAGCCTGGGGGGGAAACGGTGTCGGAGACGACCTCTACTCCTACGGCTTCGATGGGCTACATTTATGGTCAGGTAGGATGTTTATTTATTTATTTGACCTGTTTTGTTTATTGCAATGTCAGGGATTTACACAGACTGAATGAATTCAAAAGGATTCTTAATTTATTAAAATGAAGTCACAAAATGTTTCAAAAAAATTATGAATTTGGCCCAAAACAAATTTCAACATAGCAGATTTCAACTCATGTATAGAACCTGTTGGAATAAGCAATAAATCAATTAATCGCATGATAAATTAAAATGAGCCCAATAATTTTAATTTGCATGATTATTTCTTTTTCTAAAAAAATCTGGGCGATAAAAGCCTTCAGTCTGGTGTTTTGGTCTCAACTAATAATTTTTTTGAAGGGTAATTTTGTTTACAAACCCTTCATAATTAATTTTTATTTGTTGTTCTATTTGTTTATTCTGGGTATTTAAAATGTTTTCCAGTTCCAGTAAATGTTCATTAGAATTTAAAGTTTATTGCTCTTTGGGAATTTAGTCTTACAACTGTATTGCTTGACAATTGTCTCAAAACAACAATATTATCATTTATCACAACAACTTCTGGGACAATTTATCTGGCCTATAAATGACAAATAACAAATTAACATTCAAAAACTTAAATGACAATCTAATACTGGTCAGAATAATAATAATAATAAGTCATTTTTAAATAAAACAAATACTACAGATGAAAAACTAAACAAATAGGAAACTAATTTACAAACAAATGATATTAGGACCATATAAGGAGAACAAAACTAGTTTGGACTTTTATTGATTCACTCCAGCTGCAACTTCAAAGGAAACTGGCAACTCAAAAAACAAAAAGAAATTAATTTGTTCCAATATATTAGCCAAAATATAAACTGACCAAAATATAAACTGACAAATAACCGAGGGCGGGCAGAGGTCTTTGTAAGAGTAGCACTACTTTAACATGTTTTTAGTCAAGTAAAAGTAAAAACGTATTTCGTAAAAAGTCTACTCAAGTACCTAGAAACTAATTATCAATCATTTAGGATTTAAAAATTACATATCAGACAGACCAAAATATAAAGTTAAGTGGAAATTTTGGTATTTTAAGAATCAAAATGACAATAATTCATATAAGTAACAAAAAATCACAAAATCAGGCAAAATAAATATTTTCTAAATCAGTTTCTTTCAATATAAAACTTTAACAAAAATTGCAGGTGAGTGTCTATGTCTGGTGAACTTTTGGTTAAAACATGTTTGTTTTTCATTCATTAAAATGTCTGGGTAAAAAATCCAGAAATTTTACTCAAAAGTAGCAATGCTTCATAATAAAATTACTCAAAGTACATTGTAGTAAAATTACTTCTATAAATAATGTTATTTTTTTTCAAAAACGTTACTCAATTAAATATAATTCAGTAAATGTAACTAGTTACAACCGGACTCTAAAAATAACGTTAACATTAAGAGAATAAAAACAATTAAAAACTGTCCAGTTATTAACAAATAAACTCATTTTAAGAAAGACCAAAACAGAAACATCACCATTGATCATCATCTCAGGTGTGACTCATAAACGCTGGTCCTGCTGCAGGTGTCGTTGACTCTTCGCTGTGTCGTCCAGGTACGGTGGCCCGCCAGGTGGCGTCGCCCAGCGCTCACACTCTGGCGGCGGACGACGTCGTCAGCTGCTGCCTGGATCTGAGCGTGCCCAGTATCTCGTTCCGCATCAACGGCCATCCGGTTCAGGGCATGTTCGAGAACTTCAACGTGGACGGTCTCTTCTTCCCGGTCATCAGCTTCTCCGCTGGAGTCAAGTCAGTTCAGATCATCAGTGATTTATGATCCTCTGATGTTTGAGTTACATTACATGTCTTTTCTGTAACTAATTCACTGTTTAATGGGGAAATTTTGAGGCAATGCAGTGATAATGTTTCATCATTTAATCCCATTTTTCTCCTTCGCTGGAATTTACATGGAAAACTGCAGAGGTTCTTTACATTTTCTGTCATTAACTGACATGTTTTTCGAATTAAAAAGTGTTTAAAGTTGACAGTAAATTTGAAAATATAACTTGATAATTATGTGTTATTCGAAGACTGGAAGATTAATAAACAAAAGCAGAGATTACAAAGAAACTAAAATAAATAAACAATGCTTAGCCTGGTACCCTGCCAGGCTTATAATACAGCAAGGGAAACCCTGAAACTTCATTGTATTTCACTGGACTTTTATGTGATACCCAGTGGTGTCCAAAGTGCGGTTCGGGGGCCATGTGTGGCCTTTCGGGCTGATTTTATGTGGCCCGCATTCACAATACAAAAATGGAGCAAATTTGATTTTCCAACTTGAGGTTGGCGATTGATGCAGAAAAATTTTAATTTTCATAAAAGATACCGATAATTTCACATCAACATTTATGAGTAATGTTTTACACTTTTACTTTAAGGTCACAGTAGTTAAAAATGTAAGTTTTGAATCATTGCTGGTATTTTTTCTTTCTCCCTTTTAAACAAGCTCAGTTTAAAAAAGACGAGGACTTCTGTTTGTGTGACCTCAGAGTTCGGTTCCTCCTCGGCGGTCGACATGGAGACTTTAAGTTCATGCCGCCGCCAGGCTACGCGCCGTGTTACGAGGCCCTGCTGCCCAGAGAGAGGATGCGCATCGAACCCATCAAGGAGTATAAGCACGACTTTGACGGTGTGCGCAACCTTCTGGGTCCCACACTGTCCCTCACCCACACCTCATTCACCCCGTGCCCAGTGGACACGGTGCAGGTACCGCTGTTTGGTCAGGACACAGCATCATTTACCAGTTTTCTGTTGTCTAATTGCTAGTTTCACATTTCGTGCTTAGATTGTGTTGCCACCACATCTGGAGCGTATCAGAGAGAAGCTGGCAGAGAACATCCATGAGCTTTGGGCGGTGACTCGAATTGAGCAGGGCTGGACCTACGGCAGCGTAAGTACAATCTCAGCCACTGTAAGAGTGTTCTCACACCTGATAGTCCGGTAGATTAGGTCCAATATGGACCAAAGTTGTAACATTTGTTACATTTGTAGCTGCTGCGGTTATCTTTCTCATCGCATTGAGTCAAACAAACCAAACTCTTTGAAAAAACTGTTGCCCTCCTCGCCTGTGGGGGCGCTGCACCAAGAACCACTGAAGCAAACAAGACAAAAAACTGAAGAAGACACTCAGCACAAAATGTAAAGAAAATTTAGTTGCATCAGATTTTAGCATTTGTAGGATTTCTCTTTTGTCTTTGGTAAAATACTATGAGGTATTTCTCCAGCTAGTGCTAGACTAGCTTGTTTGTTTTGGTTGTATTTACCCAGAATGTAGTTCCCTTCCTGCTTTTGGAGCGGTTTGTGGTCCGCTTGGTGTTCACATGCATTCGAACCGCACCAGAGTTCACTTCAACAGAATTGAGGCCGTGGTTTGTAGCTGGACCAGAGTTTGCTTTTTGTTCCGAATAAGAGTTTGATTAGCATCCACACCTCCCCAAGCGAACCGGACTTTCTAGACAAAACAACTGTAGTTTGATTAAAGTGGACTAAACACTCACCTTTAAGTATTTTAATAATTCCTGAAACACTGACATGTACATCCAGTTAGTAGCATGTCAGGTTATATTTTGTTTATCTGTCTTAATATGAAACCACTATAAAAGCCCTGATTTTCAACTGTAGTTTTCTTCCTTTGTACCATAATTTTGTGATTCTCCACAGTTCAGAGATGACAACAAGAAACTCCATCCTTGTTTGGTGGATTTCCAAAGTCTTCCCGAACCAGAGAAGAACTACAACCTGCAGATGTCAGGGGAGACTCTCAAGTGAGTTTGAAGTTTGCTGATCAGGTTGTGTCCAAGTCAGGAATTATGTACCCCATAATTCCT
The DNA here is from genome assembly GCA_903066815.1 of Brachyrhaphis roseni. NCBI lineage: Eukaryota > Metazoa > Chordata > Actinopteri > Cyprinodontiformes > Poeciliidae > Brachyrhaphis > Brachyrhaphis roseni. The sequence goes on from CAEFZY010000631.1 coordinate 39,739, forward strand.
CTGAATTAATGTTTTCCCACAGAACTCTACTGGCCTTGGGTTGCCATGTTGGCATGGGGGATGAGAAAGCAGAAGAAAACCTGAAGAAGATCAAGCTCCCCAAGACGTACAGAATCAAATCCATATCTCTGTTAGCAGTGGTGGGAACAATCCTGCTAATCCTTTAACACGCTAATAACTTAGCTAGTTTTTTTGTTTAGCATTTTTGCTAACTCTGAAAACACTTAGCGCACCTAGCTTCCCCTAAATTATGTTTTCAGGGTAAATTCAAAATGCTAATTTGCTTGGCTGTTTTGTAAACTTCCCAACCAAAGCCCTATCATGGTCACTTAGCCAAAGTTAGCAGCAGAGTTAGCAATACTCAACAACTTTAAAACTGAAAGCATGAGTTACAAAGAAAGTAACAGATTTGACCCTGTGTAGGGCGATATACAATGTTATACCAAATGTTGTGCCATAGACAAATGGTTGGTATCAACACAGTTGAATTTAGCATTTTAATCAATCAATCAAGTATATCTGTATAGCACATTTCAGTAATGAGGCAGTTCATAGCGCGTTATGTCATAAAAACACAAAAAGAAAACACGATACGGTCAGTAATTAAGAAACCAGTAACAAACATTACATTTTTATCATTTATTATAGTTAAAAAGCTGTAAACATGTGGGTTTTTAGCCTTGATTTAAAGGAACTCAGCTTTAGCACTAGCATCTGCTAAATACTATGTCGGTATTGCGCTTTAGCCTTAGCAGAACTAATGCTTATAATTAGTGTTTTATGGTTAGCGGAGCTAGCATTTTAGCTAGTGGTGCCCTCCACTGTCTGTTTGCATATAAATTGTTGGATAATCTGTTCTGTTGGCCTGAACATGAGTTTCTCTGTCCGTTAGCTACGTGATGACCAACGGCTACAAACCCGCACCTCTCGACCTCAACCACGTCAAACTCACACCGAACCAGAACCAGCTTGTGGAGAAGTTGGCAGAAAATGGCCATAATGTTTGGGCGAGGGACCGGGTACGCCAAGGATGGACCTACAGCATTGTGCAGGTGAAACTGTTTCCAATCTTTTAGCTCTAATGTTCAAACAGACACTCCAAGACCAAGAGTTTCACAATGAAATTCCTACACTATAACCTGTAGGATATCGTGAGTAAGCGAAACCCTCGTTTGGTACCATACAACCTGCTGGACGAGAGAACGAAGAAAACCAACCGAGACAGCGTAAACAACGCTGTCCGCACGCTCATTGGCTACGGCTACAACATTGAGCCTCCAGATCAGGAGAGCAGTAAGTTGGTTCATCTTGTTATTGACCCTTTGCATGTTATGTAACGCTCATCAAAACTACACCCACTCTGCCATGACAGATGTTAAAACAACCAGTGCGTTCTTTTAAATAAAACTGGTCTAAAAACAGACATTTGTAACATAATATCACTTCTATTTAGTTGATTTCACTTTAAAAATAGCCATAGGGTGCTGGCAGTTGGCTGCTCAAACAGACAAGGGTAGAAACCCTTGTCTGTTAAAATAACTTTTAATCCTCATTAAAAGTTATAAAATAACTTTTAATGAGGAAAGATGCAGCGGTGATGGACTGCAGCCATTAATCATAATAACTATCTGCTAATTGCTAATCGGTGTAATCACAGATTAGCAATGAACACTTTTTACGTAAGAGTGTTAATGTTCATATGCTTAATAAGTAAATAAGATTAGAAAGATATCAAATATCTCATTATGGAAAAGGTACACCGCGTCTGTCCATTGGTAACCATGGAGACAATGCCATATGTATGGAAAAAACTAGTTAGCATTTCATCCTCTGAACGTTTTTAAGGCTCCTCTGGTGTATAGAGAAAATGTCATTTATGAGAAAGTGATATAAATGTGGTTTGAATTCAGGCAAAGACAGTAATTTGATTAACATGTCAGGAGGGAGAAGGTATGGGTCGGTTTCTAAGCTAGCTGTTTCCAACTTTTGTAAATACCGCCGTACATAAGCCCCAACCGGGTGTGTTACATTCACAGACAAATTAGCTCGACTCGAACAAGTAGAAGCCACGAATAAACTGGCAAAAACCACTTGGGAAAACAATTTCAGTCGCTCAGTTCAATACTCCAGTCACTTAAAAACGTCCAACATGGCACCTTGAATGATTAAGTGGCGTGGTTGTAAAGGGTCAGTAGGAATCTCTCATTTTCCTTTGATGTCTCACCTGTTTGCTTTGACGCTGCAGCTGGCCACGGCCTTGAGAACACGCGTGGGGACAAAGTCCGCATCTTCAGGGCGGAGAAGTCCTACGCCATCACCCAAGGGAAGTGGTACTTTGAGTTTGAAGCCGTAACAACCGGAGAGATGAGAGTGGGCTGGGCTCGTCCCTGTGTCCGCTCCGATACTGAGCTTGGAGCCGATGAACTGGCTTACGTCTTCAATGGCAACAAGGTCAGTCTGTGTCTTTAGTTTAATTCAGTTGAATCCATATCAGAGTATAAAAATCATACCAACAGAAGATATAAGGGTCTGTTTCATTCAATTGTTTTTGTATCAAACTTTAAAGGAGCGCTATGGGCTAAACAAAACATGTTCAATACATATTTTGCACAAAATTATTCTTAGTCTGGTCAGTTTTAGGGTTTCTTGTCACTTTAAATCCAAATAAGCTACTGTTGGAGCTCAGCTTTGGTTGCCAGGTGACGGACAAAGTTCCGTTGGGGTTGCTAGGTAACGGGCAGTGCTTGCTGATTTGTTACATTCCGAAGATTTTTTAAATGCTCCAGACTCCTAAAGTCCTTAACCTATTACCAAAAAAACTGACTGTATGTACTTTTATATGCTTGGCCTGATTTTAGAAGCAGTTGAGACTCAAGTGGAGGTACAAAATGTGCAAAATGTCAGTTTTGCATAATAGGTCGCCTTTAAGTAATGTACAATCCACTGAAATAAATCACATAGATACAATTTTAATAAAATGAATATTCTTTATGTTTTTTATAAACAATTTATCTTCCCAAAAACTCAAAGTGTTACTTTTAAATAGGAGGTGCACATTAATATGTTGTTAAATCTTTTTCTGCATAATTTGAATTGAACTTTTTATACATATACAGTGATTTTCTTATGTTTTTCCTGGGTCTTGTTTTTTTTTTTGCATTTACGACTTCTACAGTTCAATTAAAGTAATTTAAAAAATAAATCCCAAACCGTAATAACAAAGACAGACATGGCTGCTGAATTTTCTGGTTTGTAAAGTTATGATGTTTTCCAGGCGCAGCGTTGGCACATCGGTAACGAGCCGTTCGGTCGGCAGTGGCAGTCCGGTGACGTCGTCGGCTGCATGATCGACCTGATTGAGATGAACATCATGTTCACGCTCAACGGGGAAATGCTGATCAGCGACTCCGGCTCAGAAATGGCTTTCAAAGACATAGAAATTGGGGAAGGTGATTTTATAAATCAGGAAAAATTTAATTAAGATTCAAATTCTGGATAAGTAAGGAATCATCAATCCTACAGGATGTTGCTCAGCTGTTTCAGTTTTCAGTAAAAATAAATAAATTACAGAATGTTTTTGTTTACATCTTAAAGTTTGTAATGTAGATCCTAAATTATAGAATCAGCCTGAAAATTGCATTTCTAAAACAAATATCAACACACATCTGATTCTGCAAATAAATCTGCTGAGGTTTATCCGTCCTTCTTTCCTTACTTTTGTCCTTTATTGTTTCCTTTCTTGTTCCCTTATTTGATTCAATATTTTCTAATTTGTTTCCCTATTTACTTATTTCTTTCTTGCTTCCTTCCTTTCTATTCCTTCCCGTCTTGTGCCTTTACCTTCTTCTTTCCTTTCTTCCTTCCTTCTTTTCTATCCTCTGTCCTTCCCTTCTTTTTTGTGTCTTTCCTTTCTTTCTTGTGGCCTTCTTTCCATTTTGTGTCCTTTCTTTCTTCATGTCCTTCCTTCTGACCTTCCTTCCTTCCTATCTTGTGTCCTTCTTTTCTTCTTTGTGCCCTTTCTTCCTTCTGTCACTCCTTTCTTCTTTGTGTTCTTTCCTTTTTAGTTTTTTCCTTCTTTCCCTTCATATTTTGTGTCCTTTCTTCCTTACTTCTCAAACTGTTAAAAGCTAAATCCGAAACAGCCTGGAAATTTTTCCTGAAGTTTTTAATAAAAACCCCTAAATGTTGGAACCTAAACAATGAAGAAAGTTGTATTTTTATCACTCAAGTCATTTAGTAATCAAAAAGCCAAAGCAGCTGCAACAAACTAAACCAGCTGCATCAACATCCTCTAAACCCGTGGTTCTGTGTTTTATACATTTTGTTTGTAGTTTCCTGATCTTTATGTTTGTGTTTTTGTCCCGGCAGGTTTCATCCCAGTGTGCGCCCTCGGCCTGTCTCAGGTCGGCAGGATCAATCTCGGTCAGAACGTCAGCAGCCTGAGATATTTTGCCATCTGTGGCCTTCAGGAAGGATTCGAACCGTTTGCCATCAACATGAAGCGAGACATCACCATGTGGTTCAGCAAGAGTTTGCCGCAGTTCGTCCCCGTTCCCACGGACCACCACCACATCGAGGTAGCGCATCATTCAAATTTAATAAAGCTTTAACTTTAAATTTAAACAATATTTAGGTTCTGTTGCAGTATGTGTCAACATTGGTGGCATTGTTACTGCGCAATCTGTTTAAAAATACCTCATACTCATCACAGACCAGAAAATACCTTTATTTTTATAAAAATAACTTTTTTCATGTACTGTACAAAACATTAATTTATTACTGTATTTTTCATGTTTGATTATTGTACACCGGCACATACATTTACTGTTTTTTTCTGTTTTCAGAAGCAGTCTTGCAAAATGCAGTTAAATTGTTTTTATCTTTATTTCTTATTGTCTTTATATCATATACTATTTTTACAAAATAAAAAAATAAAAACGAACGGAATGACATGAAAGCTGTGGATAAAACAGGAAAGGTTACGCCACCAGCTTGGCTGTGTTTAAAATATTTAAAACATAAAACTAATCAATACACTGCAAAAAAATGAAATCTTACCAAGTATTTTTGGTTTAATTTCTTGTGCAAATAACTTAGTACGCTTGAAATAAGACAAAAGTAAATTACAAGTAACTTTTCAGCAACATGCAGGAGCTTGTTTTAGGTAAATAATTAGTTAATATTAATAAAAAGTTTGAATTTCACTGGTAGAATATTCCACTGAGCCGTTACTTAGCAACCCCAGCCTGTTACCTAGCAACCCAGTTCTAGTTCCACTGGCTGATTATTTCACTTATAACGTGGGAAAAATGTTTTGTTATAACTGAAATAATCAACCAATGGAGCTAGTTTTTAGTCAATACTAAGGAGTTATTGAGTTAAAACAAGCTCCTATATCTTGCTGAAAAAGTTACTTGTAATTTAGTTTAGTCTTATTTCAAATGCAGTAAGATTTTTGCACTAGAAATTAGACCAGTTTTTTTCAGTGTAATTATTGGTGTTGAAATGAAGTGCTAATGTCGACCAGCTCTGATAATATTGACACTAAAAACATGTTCTCTCAGGTTTCCCGTGTGGACGGCACTGTGGACAGCGCCCCCTGTCTGAAGCTGACCCACAAGACGTTTGGTTCGCAGAACGCCAACACGGACATGATGTTCCTCAGACTGAGCATGCCCGTCCAGTTCCACGAGACGTTCAAGGTCCCAGCCGGCACCACGCCGCTCACCCGGGCCCTCACTATTCCCGAGGAGGAGGTGGTGGTGGTGGAACCCGACTCCGAGTTCGAAGTTTTAAAGAAGTCTGCCAGTCGAAAGGAACAGGAGGACGAGAAGAAGGAGCCGTCTGTGCCAAAGGAGGTTTCTGTAGAAAACGAGAAGGACACCATGTCGGAAAAGGGAAAGAAAAAAGGGTAACATTTCAAGTTATTTCATTATCAAAGACTTTTAGATTAAAGGGGACCTATTATGAAAAAAATATGTTTTGTATGTTTTTATACTTTCTACTGCTTCTAAAAATATCCCAAGAGCTTAAAAAAAACAACCAGTCATTTCTGGCAATAAGTAAATATTTTTGGTGTTTAGAAAATGAACCATCTGTAAGCCTCAGTCGTAATAAATCACTGAGTTATAAGAAAACACTATTTTCACACTAAGAAAATAAAAGAAAATAAAGTTACGAAAATAAAGTTTTAAAATTATGAGAACAAAGTAAAAAAAAAATAAGTCGAAATAATATGAGCATAGTCATATCTTGAGAATAAAGTTTTAATATTTAGGGAAAAAAAGTAATATTATGAGAAGTTATAAGATTTGGAGGATCATAATATTCTGACTATTCCTGTAAAGCTATATCTTTATTTTCATAAGACTTTCTTCTTGTGATATTACAACTTTATTTTCATAATTTTATTACTTTATTCTTGAAATAATTTTTTTTACTGTCTTAGCATGGCCTTGATACTCTCATACAAATCGGCAGGGACAGTCTGTTACCTAGCAACCCAAGCTGAGCTCCAGCACGTTTGGTCAGCTGTATGCACTGTACAACGGCTTCCAGAAACCACTTGCTGCATTCTTGTTGGTTGTGCAGAAGGCTCTACTTCTGATTTTCAAAGACGTACGGTTGTATAATTGCGCATCTGTTTGCAGCCATTTATATGTACGATTGTAAAAGTTGAGTTGGGGGCGTGGCTAGCAGCAGCTTATTTAGATTTAAAGTGACAAGACGCCCTAAAAAAAGTCATTCTGACAGGAGCACAATAATTTTAAGCAAAAAATTTACCTGTAGGGTTTATGCTACATTTGGCATTACATTCCTTCTTTTTCACTGTGAAAAACAGATTCTTCTCCAAAGCCAAAAAAGCTGCCATGACACCTCTTGCTCCTCCTCCTGCGCCTCCAACTGTCCCCCGATTGGTTGAAGATGTGGTCCCAGATGACCGAGATGACCCAGAAACCATCCTCAGTACCACCACTGTGAGAAAACCTCAATCTCTGTTGCTCATCTCCAGAGGAGGAGGTGAATAATTCACACATTTTCTTCTTCTCCTGTCAGTATTATTACTCGGTGAGGATCTACGCCGGTCAGGAGCCGTCCTGCGTGTGGGTTGGCTGGGTCACCCCTGACTACCACCAGTATGACCCCACCTTTGACCTCTCCAAAGTGCGCAACGTCACAGTGACTGTGGGAGATGATAAAGGCAACATTCACGACAGGTAAATACAATTATATCAAAAGGAAAGTACACCCTCTTTCAGTTCTTAATACAGAATGTTATACAATTTTTACAGTTCTTTAAATCCAACTTCAAAACACACAACAGGTTCCACACTGTCATTATTTATTTGGTAAAGATGAAACTGAATTATATTAAAACTAAAAATGTGTCAGTAGCTTGAAGAGTCACATTTAGCAGTAATTTTTCTGTTTTGAGGAATTTTGGCCCACTTTTTTTCGAAGCGCTGTTTAATTTCTTGGATCAAATCATCAGCACTTCATCATCATATTTAAAAGTGACTATGAGGATCTTATCACTTACTGCGTTTAGCTTTCCCTCAACAAAGCAAAGTAGATTTTGACCGAACACCTCAATCTGGGTCTCATCTGTCCAAATGTCTCATTTTCTTTTCAGACATGCTAGCTAACAATGTAAAGCACTGCTAGCTAAAGAGTTAGCTGTGCCAACCCTAAAGCACTAATCATAAACATTAGTTCTGCTAATGTTAACGTGCGATGCTACACAAACACAGTATTTAGCTAATGCTAAATCACTAAATAGCTAACATCAATTCAGACTACACAAGCTTTAAGTCTCAATTTAATTTAACTTTAACTTTATAATTTACATGTTGTATAACAGCATTAGATGTATTAATTTTTATGTCTTGTTCTCTGCTGTCCATGTTTTGCTTTGTTTCTGTATATTTCTTGTTTTAAAAAATAGAGAGAATGTGATTTGAGGAAATGGAACTGCTGCGTTAACAATCTTCACCCACTTCAAAATAAAAGCATGAATATAAACATGTAACTATTAAGGAATTATTAACAGTTGATAACAAAAACTTCAACACAGATGTTGAACTTTTCTGAATGTTTACAAAATGCCAAATAAATTAATATTTAGTTGATTAATTTAGTAAAAATTAGCTAGAGCAGTTTCAAAACATGTCCAATATTATTTAATTATAAGAAGTACTTATCAGATGCAGACACGGGTATTTCTTAATATTTTAACAGTTTGTTAATGGGTTTTACCTTTTGTCACAACCGGCCTTTTAAGAACATTCATGATCTTGATATGGCCCGAAATGAAAGTGAGTTTGACAACCCACCATTAGATGTTTCATTCCTAAAGCTCTGAAACCATGCTTGTGTTTTCATGTTTGCAGCATGAAGCACAGTAACTGTTACATGGTGTGGGGGGGAGACCTGGTCAGCAACCAGCAGACTCGCTTCAGCCAGGAAGACATGGTGATTGGCTGCCTGGTCGACCTGGCAACGGGACTCATGACCTTTACGGCCAATGGAAAGGAGATCAACACCTTCTACCAGGTGAAAAAAGGATGGGATTCTAATGTTAGCTCTGGTAGTTTCCAGAAGGTTTTACCATTTTTTTTCCTTCAGGTGGAGCCAAACACCAAACTGTTCCCTGCAGTCTTCATCCAACCCACCAATCAGAACATGGCTCAGCTGGAGCTGGGCAAACTCAAGGTTAGAGAAAAAAACTCACTTCAACCTCTGCTAACCAGATCTAAATATCCAATCGTATAAAAATCACAGTTTTCAGGTTTAAGACCTAAATAAACTAGTAACGTTTGGATTATATTGGTAACTAAGAACAATAGGAGGTTTTATTTTAAACTGGAAAGTAGAGTAAATGCAGGACTAATTTAGGAAGGAATTTAATTATTTTTTTAAAAATAAGTAAACAGCACTTTTCACAGACATATAGATCACAAAGACAAACAATTAAAACAAAAACATACAAAAAACCTGAATAAAAATGTACTTAGTTGTTTCTTAAAGGGGCAGTGTTATGCAAAAGCAACTTTTTTGTGCTTTACATCAAGTTATATCATCCCCTCATCAAAAACTTATTCTTTTATGCATGTTTGAGAAATCCTTTACTCTCTATGGCAACCATTCAGCTATTCAAAATGCCTTCATGGACCAAGCTCCGCCTTCATGGTCGAAGCTCCTCCTCTAATCTGCAGTTTCCAAGTTTTTGTTTCAAAGAGCAGCTCCTTCAGACTAGCTAGCTGCAATTAGCAAACATTGTTAAAGGGTTAATAGAGGAGCCATATTGTGATGACTTCCTGAAGGCGGAGTTTCAGAAAGAGCAAAAGCTTCTTAAAGAGACAGAGGCCCAATTTCAAGCCGTTAAATCAGAAAATAAAATTTCTTTTAAGTCATATTTTATATATGTAGCATTTTCATAGCTAATGAAGGTAGCATAGTTACTTGATTGTGCTATAAAATGCCAACACAATACATAAAACTGCCCCTTTAAAAGAGTTTGTCTCTCTTATTCCAGAACATTATGCCGATATCAGCAGCGATGTTCCGCAGCGAACGGAAGAATCCCGTCCCCCAGTGTCCTCCCAGGCTGGACGTCCAGATGCTAACTCCAGTCATCTGGAGCCGAATGCCCAATAACTTCCTGAAACCGGAGGTGGGCAAAGTGAGCGAGCGACTGGGTTGGTCGGTGGAGTGTGTCGAACCTCTCATCATGATGGCCCTACACATCCCAGAGGAAAACAGGTCAGAAAAAGGGTTTAAAACATTAAAAACCACCTGTTAATTTAGATCTTTTTTGTCAAATTACTTGTACTAAGTTGGGTATCATAGTTTAGAGTTACATTGGAATAAGAGCATCAGCTGGGTAGCACTGATGCTACCCACTATATTTGGTATATTTAGTAAATATACCAAATATGCTGCTTATTTTTGGTATATTTTGTTGTACAAATATCTTAGTACACCTGAAATAAGCTAAAATGAACTAACAAGTAACTTTTTAGCAAATATACAAGCTTGTTTTAAGTCTATGAGTCCACAAAATGCACATTTTAGGTCAAAATGTGCATTTTTTATATTTGAAAATGTAAAAAATGAAACAACTTTGGTCACCAATTGAACCAAATCGACTGGCCTGAAAACAACCTTATTTTTCACTTTGGTCATTTTCAGTCTGGGTAGAGCTTTTACAGAGAAACAATTTCCAAAAACGGTGAAATTTCTCAATTAAAGTTGTTTTGTTTATTTTACAGGTGTATTGACGTCCTGGAGCTGTCGGAGCGCCTGGATCTCATGAAGTTCCACTACCACACGCTCATGCTGTACTGCGCCGTTTGCGCACTTGGCAACAACCGAGTGGCTCACGCGTTGTGCAGCCACGTCGACGAGTCTCAGCTCTTCTACGCCACGGAGAACACGTACCTCCCCGGGCCTCTGCGCAGCGGCTACTACGACCTGCTGATCAGCATTCACCTGGAGTCGGCTAAGCGGGCGCGTCTGGGCACCAACAGGGAATTCATCGTCCCCATGACGGAGGAGACGCTCAGCATCAAGCTCTACCCTGACGTGAAGAAGGCCCATTCTCTGCCTGGCGTCGGACTCACCACCTGCTTACGCCCAAAGCTGCACTTCTCATCGGTCAACTTTGTCGGCACAGATCCAGATATTTACACTCTGAGTCCTGTTTTTCCTTTACAGGTAAAACAAAAAAGACAAACAAACAGAATGCGTCAGCAGATAAATGACAGGATGCAAATTATCGAATTTATGAGTTAATTGATCTTATTGGTCGACTAATGATTAATTGATAATCACCCACTAGAGTTTTCTATCATTTTTCATAATTGCCTAATTGAAAAAAGAAATAACTTTTCAAAATATTTTTGTCAACTGTTAAATACTGAATGATATGGCCAAAACGAAAAACCACAACTCATCCAAACCTATTGAAAAATGCAAGTTTTTATCAAAATTAATGATTTATTTTCATAATTCTAATTTCTGCAATTTTACTGTCAATGGAAACGCAGCTAGTGAGGAGGAGCACAAACTTTATTGCCTTTGTGGCACATAAATCAGTTTTGACTGAAGTTGACACTGCTCTGTCATGCAACGCTCTAAAGGTGAAAATGAAGGAGCCTGTCAAGTGTTTATATTTTACCTGTAACTACATACATATGAAATATTTCTGTTTTGAAATACACTTTATTTCAAAACAGAAATACACTTTATTTCAAAACAGAAATATGGCGCATAAAGAGCATTTTTCATCCGAAACCAGACTCCATTTGGACAGTTTCTCTTTCCCGTTCTCGTATGGCCTTGCCTTCTTTATTTCTGTATCAACTGGCTTCTCTTAGCTCTTAGTGGCGCCCTCTGCTGGATGGCAGCCAAACTACAACACTAAAAGAAGGTCTTAACTGAACATTATTAGTTAATCGACTGGAACTAATTTTAATCTAATAAACCATTAAATCGATAATAGTACATTAAGTGTATCCATCCTGATTTGATGGTTTTGGGGGTTTTTTCTTGCAGGAGTTGAAAACCAGAGCCATTAGCATGGTAACAGAAGCTGTGCTGGACGGGAGCCAGGCAATGCGTGACCCAGTAGGGGGCAGCGTTGAGTTCCACTTTGTCCCGATCCTGAAGCTCATCAGCACGCTGCTCATGATGGGCATCTTCAACGACGAGGACACCAAGCACATCCTTAAGATGATCGATCCCAACGTCTTCAGCGGCAAAGAGGAAGGAGAAAACGCCGAAGAGGGGGAAGCCGTTGAGGGAGAGAGCGAGGAGCAGAAGGAGGAGGAAGCGGCTGATGCAGAGCTTGAAGACGAGGGGGTCGGCGATGAGGAAGAGGAGCTGAAAGAGCTGGAGAAAGGAGAGCAAGAGGGCGATAAGGCTGAGCCGAAGGAGGAAGGCGAGGAAGACGGACATAAGGAGGAGGAGGAGGTCAAAGGAGGAAAAGTGGATGGAGAGAAAGCAGAGGAAGAAAAGGAGGAAGAAGCAGTGGAAGCAGAAGCCAAAGAGGAAGAGGAGGCTCCAGAGGAAGGACTACTTCAAATGAAGCTGCCGGAGTCTGTCAAGCTGCAGGTAATTAGAGGTTTTCGCCTCTGATTGGACAGCCTGAATGTTATTGTTTACATCTGGAAATGCCGCTAATGCATAAAACGCTGGAGGGCAAAAAGGTGATTTACCCGCCATCCATTGCAGCCACGCTGCCGCTGCAGAACAGCAACGTTAACTAAACGAAACCTGGAGACGTAGGTATTATTCATTTAATCCAGTGCGCCACAGCAAATGGAAAATAACGCAGAAAAACGTTAAAGAACAACTCAAAACCACTTTTTTTTCTCTCTCTCCGTGTCAGCTACGCTACACACAGACTCGTTGCCATAGCAACTGACAACAACAACACTTTACATATCAGGATTCAACCCCAAAAAACATGAAAACTTTTCCCTCACAAACAACATTCAATCTGTCAGTTTTATGTTTTGATGTATAATCACTTATTATTAAGTGATTATTGTGCCAGATTAGCTGCTAAATTTAAACAGCTAATCTACCAATGATTTGCCAGAGTTTGTGTGTGGGTCACTTTTTTTTATTTTTTAACTGAACCAAAACACACAGAATTTCACATCAACATGTTAAGGTTGTCAAAGTCAAGCCAGCATAACTGACCTACTTCCCTCTCCCTGAGTTTGTTTTAATTTATGAGACTAATAGATTTATTGTGACAGTTCTATCTCTGACCTGTTCGTTTTAGGTGAATATTAATATCAGAGAAGAGGTCAGCACCTGAAACTCTTGGCTTTTCTTTCCAGATGTGCACCCTTCTGCAGTACTTCTGCGACTGCGAGCTCAGGCACAGAGTGGAAACCATCGTTGCCTACTCGGATAACTTCGTTCAAGACGTCCAGAAGAACCAACGTGTGCGCTACAACCAGCTGATGAGAGCCTTCACCATGTCGGCCGCAGAGACCGCCCGCAAGACCCGCGAGTTCCGCTCGCCGCCTCAAGACCAGGTACCGGCAGAAACAGAACCAGTTAGACAAACACCAGGCCTGGAGGAGGAGACTGGAATCAAGTGGAGAGTTTTATAAGCCTGGCGGGCCACCAGGCAATAGTTAGCCTGGTTCCCCGCCAGGCTATAATACACTGGGGGAAACCTTGCAAAATATTAATAAGAATTATATTAATTATACTAATTTGAGTAGTATTTTGGAGAAAACTAAAAAAAATTTTTTGCTTTAAAAATAAAAATTTGACAGTCTAGATCTGCATTTGTGAAATATTCAAATCCAAGATGGATGAGTTTACTTGTTCTAATGCCAAAAAAAGAATAAAAATCTCAAGCTACACTGTATTTTTAATGGATTCTTGTTAGTTTTATGATCATCCAGTCCAGATTGAATGATGACTTGAAGTATTTTAGTCCAGATTGGCAAAATGGAATCCAGATTTCTAAATCTGTGAAACAAAAAGCCCATAACTACAAATCAGATACCAGCTTTAGGCTCATTAAAGGGATCTTAGTGGCACGCTCACATTTTTTATGAATCGTTTATTGCACGTCAAATTAAAATGTTAATTTTATTTTTAAATGAACATCCTAAAGGATCTACAATAATTTCATGATTGTTGTATGAATGGTTTACTTTTGTGTAATAAAACAATTAAATAAAAACTCTAATTTTTGTGATCTTAGTGTCTGTAAAAATCTTTTTTGTCTTGTGTGTTTTCCTTTGGTTTGGAGATTTTGGCCAACATTACAACGTTTGGACACCCATAAACATGCTAACCTTAATAGAAAATGATGCTAATGTGTTTCTCTCACTTTGCGGCTCTTATAGGTTATTTTACTGACCAACTTTAAACACAGTCCAGAGGACGAAGACTGTCCTGTTCCTGAGGACGTGAGAGACACGCTGGCGAATTTCCACAACGACATCCTGCTTCATTGTGGTGAGAAGTTCTTCCTATTGGTATCTTCAAATGTTGATTGCTTTTGTCAATTTGAATTTCAATTTTCAGTTACAAAAAAGTTGCTATTTCTTGCGAAACAGCAATACGAATGCTAATCTGTATTCTAATGTTTTACATGGAGCCAATGGAGGAAGAGGAGTGTTCAGGGAGTGTTTTAAAGAAAACAGTAAAACATACAGCAATGGTGCTTATATTCCCTCACAGCAGACACCCGTGGCTATGTTTTGATGCAAAAATAATTTCTCTACAGTGAAATTTGTAGAATCAGGAGGATTTTGTTTGTGAAAAAACAGTAAAGTTTGAAAAAGCGTCAGTTGCAAGAGGGCGCACTCTGAGGCGAAGAATTCTGACAAACTGAAAACGGCCAAAAATCTGCATGAAATTTAAATTGTGATTTCAGAAAAACCTTAAGAGACATCAAAAAGCTGAATCATTTGAAGATAGTAGAACATCTTGTGACTTGTTTAAAAGTTGAATGGAGTTTCTAGGTTGAAGTAGGCAGAAGTGGTAAGCTGTCAAAGAGTGCAAAGTTTGCTAAATTTTGTGGAATCCCTATTAATTTCAGTGGAGCTGAAATTTTTCCATAAAAGTTAAAATATTTCAAATGCTGTAAAAGCTGAACTTACCAAAAGATATATGACAAATCTCCAGAACAAGGTGAATGTTTTGAGATATGAATTGTTGAAATAAGTTGAAATATGGAGAAGTTGTTAAGTGAAGAAAAATGTCTGGAAGACAGAATAATGAGAAAGAAAAAGACAATTTTGATTGATTATGTATCTTAAGGAATTCACATCGAGCATGAAGCAGAGGAGGAGGAGGTGGACACGTCTCTCAGGGGTAGACTTCTCAGTTTGGTGGAAAAGGTGAAGAACTTCCGCAAAAAGGAAGAAGAGGAAGTGCCAGAGGTGGAGGAGGAACCAAAACCAAGTACGATGAACAGTAAAGTTACCTGATTTTTAAAAACTTTAAATAAAATTTATTCTCAAAATGAATTAATCTCCTCTGTTTCACTCAGGTACCCTTCAGGAGCTCATCTCCCACACTATGATCCACTGGGCCCAGGAGTCTTTCATCCAGAACCCGGAATTGGTACGACTGATGTTCAGTTTGCTCCACAGGATGTACGACGGGCTCGGCGAGCTGATCCGCGCTCTGCCCAAAGCCTACGCCATCAACGCCGTGTCCGTGCAAGACACCATGGACCTGCTGGAGTGTTTAGGGCAGATCCGATCGCTGCTCATCGTCCAGATGGGTCCAGAAGAAGAGAGGCTTATGATCCAGAGCATCGGGTCAGAAGATTTTACATTGATAAGGTTTTGTTGTTTAAAGGTGACCTATTATGCATCCTTGAACAGCTTAGGATAGGTCTATGGTCTATACAAAACATGTTTATTACACCAAATCATTCTTAGATAATGAGATATTAATCTGCTCAGTTCTGCCTATTTTGAGTTCCTTGTTTTAGGTCTCCGTCTCTTTAAATCCAAGTAAGTTGCTGCTGGCCACACCCCCCCAACTCAACGTTAACACGTGAAAATGGCTGAAAACAGATGCTCAATTATCCAGCCGTACATCTTTGAGCTTCCTACTCGACGAACAAGACTGCAGCCAAAAAAAGATTCTATAGAGAATGGCAATAATTAATCAATTCATAATGATCAAAAATTGATTTTAGTCTGCTTACTTTTATGTAAAAAAATATATATTTTTTCTTTTAATTTAGGAAAAAGCCAGGCAGCTAAGCCAACCTAATACTGGTAAATTAAGTTACAGAATTTTATTCACAAACCTATTTTTGCTTAAATATAAACTGATAGAATTTGGAACCTTCTAAAATTGTTTTAAATAAATGCTCTTTTTGTTTACACATAATTTAAACAGAATCTCTAGACTGAATAGAAAAATTGGTTTATGAATCGAAAATCATTTCTGAATTGAATCGAGAACCTATAAATTGGAATCAAATTGAATCTGGACACTGGAGGATTCACATCTCATGTTTCTAGATGGTAAATCAACAACAAACGCTTGTCTTTTCCAGCAGCCATTGCACAGCGCATACAGTGGTAATACCAGCGGACCGAATGTGCTAGAACTCCGCTGGGGTTACTAGGCAACAGGTCTGCTGGGGTTGCTAGGTAACGGGCAGTGCTTGCTAATTTGTTACATTACGTTCTGAAATGACTCACTTTCCAGACACCAACAACCATTAACTTATTTCCAAAAACCAGCCTGGGTCTTTTTTTTTTTAAGTGCTACAGACATTTTTAGTAGCAGTAGAGAAAAAAATTAGTATTTTGCATAGTAGGTCCCCTTTAAAAGTTGTTTCTGTGAGTCATGTATGTATCAAATCATTCTGACACTTCCTCCACTCATATCGATTACATGTTTTCTGCTGTATTGCAGGAACATCATGAACAACAAGGTTTTCTATCAGCACCCCAACCTGATGAGAGCTCTTGGGATGCATGAAACCGTCATGGAGGTCATGGTCAACGTGTTAGGTGGCGGTGGAGACTCAAAAGTAATTTAAAATTGTTCCGCATCTTTTACTTTGAAGCACTTCTTCTTCTTCTATTTCCCTTTTGGAAATGGTAAAACATTCTTGGGCTTCTGTTTCCAGGAGATTCGGTTCCCCCAAATGGTGACAAACTGCTGTCGTTTCCTGTGTTACTTCTGTCGCATCAGCCGGCAGAACCAGCGCTCCATGTTCGACCACCTGAACTACCTGCTGCAGAACAGTGGCATTGGCTTGGGTCAGCATGCTCATTGTCAAACCTAGATTACATCCATTTATCCAAATCTTTGAGGATGGAGTAAATCTGTGAGAGGAAGCTAATAAATAATCAAAAGGAAAGAAATACCAAAAATAGATGCAAATGATTCTTATTCTGTTGCATTGTGCATGGCTGTCAGTAAGGTGGAGAATAGTTGAACATTTTTCTTCTACATGCAGGCATGCGTGGGTCAACGCCTCTGGATGTGGCTGCTGCCTCCTGCATTGACAACAATGAGCTGGCTTTGGCTTTACAGGAGCAAGACCTTGAAATGGTTGGAGCAATTTAACCATAAAACACCAAAACAAGTAAAAATCTGTGTGAGAAAGAGCTTAGAATAATCCATTTCTCTGCTTAACGTTGACGCTGATGTAGGTGGTGACGTATCTGGCTGGCTGCGGACTGCAGAGTTGTCCGATGCTCCTGTCGAAGGGTTACCCCGACATCGGTTGGAACCCGTGCGGAGGAGAGCGATACCTGGACTTCCTGCGCTTTGCTGTTTTTGTTAACGGTCTCCTACCAATATTAGCATGAGTTAGCATGTCATTTTAAATTAAAATCAGCAGTTTCCTAGACGTCCATCTTCCTCTTCCTCGCAGGGGAGAGTGTTGAAGAGAACGCCAACGTCGTTGTGCGTTTGCTAATCCGTCGCCCCGAATGTTTTGGCCCAGCGCTGAGAGGAGAGGGTGGCAACGGTCTGCTGGCGGCCATGGAGGAGGCCATTAAAATATCTGAGGACCCGGCGAGGGACGGACCAACAGTGAAAAAAGACAGACGATTCATGTGAGGGCGTGAAGATCATACGACGGGAAATTAGGGGCTTGGTAGATAGGAGTAAATATCTGGTAAAAATCTTAGAAATTTTCTGTAACAAAAAAGGAAGTTTCTGAGCTTGAAAAGTTAAAATTTTGTTAGAAGAAAATTCCAAAGTTTTGGGATTAATCTCAAATTGTCCCCCAACATATTTCAGAGTTTGAAAAGTAAAAAGTTTACTAGAAATTTTTAGATTAATCTCAGAAATCTGTACAAAGAAAGTAAATTTCTGACCTTAAAAAGTAAAAAAATTGCACGAATAAAAGGAAGAGTATATTTCCACCAAGAAAAATTTCAGAATTTGAAAAGTGGGCAAATTTCTAGGAAAAACTAAATTTCTGAGAATATAAATTTCTAGAAAAACAGAACAGTTCTGAGCTTGAATAGTCTAAAATGTGCTAGATAAAACTCAATAGAAAGAACTTTGAAATTTCTGAGTATTGAACTTAAAAACATTTCAACTTTTAGAGATTTTTTGAGTTTCAAAATTTGAACATTTTCAACTTTTCAAACTCAGAAATTTAGAATTTTTTTTCTAAAAATGTTAGTGTTTTTTCTCCATCTACAATGGCCCTAATATGCCCTCATGAGATCAACAGCCTCAACAGGCTCACCTAAGTGCGGTGGTCTGATTGGTTGGCAGGTTTGGAGGTGAGGGACAGCATGAAGAGAACCGCGTTCACCTGGGAAACGCCATCATGTCCTTCTACTCTGCACTCATTGATCTGCTGGGTCGCTGTGCTCCAGAGATGCACGTAAGAAACAAGTTTAATGTGATTGTATGAGTGCAAGTCATTGACAAATGAGTTAATATAAAATTGATTATCAATCGACTACTGATTACTTGATAAGCAGCCATTTTCTTAAAAACTTGAGTTTTCTCTTGTGTGAAATCATTGTCCCATATCAAAAAACATAATTAATTTTGAACATTATTCTGTCATCTGTTTAAATTACACAAACAAAACATTGTGGTTTTCTGACATTATTAAACTTAGACATATTTATAAAACATAGCAAAACCGAAGCCTCTCAATTTACTGAACAGATCAATAAAAGATGAAAAGCATTACACACTTGAAGGAATGTTAGAACTTTGTTCCGCCTTTCTGCCGTTACATCATCATCTTCTTCTTCTTCTTCTTCTATAGCGTTTTCTGGCAATTTACAAACTTTGTGTATTACCGCCATCAACTGGACGGAGATGTAATTCAGAAATTAATTTTTCCTACATGTCTTCAAATTTAAAAATAATTAAATTATTTACATACTTATATGCTCACACACATACATACTAAATCTTCTTAGCTAATTTTGTATCTTTTAAATATTTAACAAGTGCTTGCATTATATTATGTGATTGATGCTTCCCGGGGCTGCACAGTGGCTCAGTTGGTAGCACTGTTGCCTTGCAGTAAGAAGGTCCTGGGTTCGATTCCCGGCCCGGGGTCTTTCTGCACAAGTGTGGGTTCTCCGGCTTCCTCCCACAGTCCAAAAACATGACTGTCAGGTTAATTGGTCTCTCTAAATTCTCCCTAGGTGTGACTGTGTGTGTGCATGGTTGTCTGTCTCTGTGTTGCCCTGCGACAAACTGGCGACCTGTCCAGTGTGAACCCCGCCTCTCGCCTGGAACGTAGCTGTAGAGGCACCAGCAACTCCCGACCCTATTAGGGACAAGGGTGTAAGAAAATGGATGAATGGATTGATGCATCCCTAATAAATTAGCCATAGTTACTGAACTCACCATTACCCTTTTCAGTTCTTTCCTCTTTTTTACATATTTTCTACAATAAATCAACATTTTCTACTCCTTCTGTTTCCCTGCAGTAAGAACAATCACCTGATGGATGTTTCCCTAATATTTTTAAACCACTATTTAAACTAGTATGCCCAATCCTCAACCTGTTAACCCATATCTAACTGGACGTTATTAGTTAAACGACTGGAACTAATTTTAATCTAATCTACCATTAATCGACAAATTAATATCTTAAGTAATTGTTCGCGTCCCTACTTAATTATTTTCAATTAAAACCAAACAGGAAAAACAAAAAAATATATAAAATTAGGCTTTACTTGTAATGTGGAAATAGTTTCATACTTCAGGGGGCTCTGTTGAGTAGTTTTCACATCTCCAACTTGAATTTTTGAAGGATAAATTGTATGAATGTCTTTATTTTTGTTTATCTGCAGCTAATCCAAGCAGGAAAAGGTGAAGCTCTACGAATCCGCGCCATCCTTCGATCTCTAGTGCCCATTGAGGACCTGGTGGGGGTAATAAGCTTGCCAGTTCAGATACCTGCCTACGGTAAAGGTACGTCAATTAATATTTTTGGATAAATAAATGTACAAAACGCCCTGCGACAGTCAAGAGTAAAAGAACATTCTGGCAGTTTTTATTATTACAGCCTCCTAGGGGCTTGTGGGAAATCTTTTATTTTGCGCTACCTCAAAATAAATTTGCAACAACATCTTGGTTTATTTTGTATGCAGTCACAATAACAATTATTATTAATTTAAAGAGCCTGGTAAAAACATAAATATACATTTGTAACTATTTGGTGCAGAAAATTGGTGGAAAATCGATATATAACTGGTGTTTATGTTTGTGTAATATCTTTCAGTAGAGATTAGACAACCAACACAAAAAAGACACAACCAAAACTGTCAGATGATGATAGTATAATGCATAGTTCAATTGGAAAGTAGAGCAACGTGAAACCAAACTGCACCAGACGAAAAATATTTTCCTGGTGTTTTTTTCCACCCAGCTGGTCCAATTTCTCAATGGATCCATAATATTTTGATGATTAATATCCACTTTCATTTGTAATTACCTTCCAATCCACAGATAGTCAGATCATAGAGCCAAAGATGTCTGCCAGTTTTGTGCCAGACCACAAGGCCTCCATGGTGTTGTTCCTCGACAGAGTCTACGGCATCGACAATCAGGACTTCCTGCTTCATGTGCTGGAGGTCGGCTTCCTGCCTGACATGAGAGCTGCAGCCTCTCTGGATACAGTGAGTAGAATAAAGCAACTCCACATATTTTAAGTTGTTAGTGAGAGTTTGAATGTGAACCTTAAAGGTGACCTATTATGCTTCCTGTGGGCTAATAAAGCATGTTTATTAATTTTTTTCCACAAAATCAATCTTTGATAAATCAACAACAATATATGTTGTGATAGACATGTCGTCAGTATTTGATCAAATATTCAGTTTATAGAATATTCACTGAACCGCCCAGCATTCTGGGAGATGTAGGCAGAGGAAAGGCTTTAGCTGCTCAGTCGCTCAAGGCTAGCTAAGCTACATTGGTGGAATCAACCTAGCAACAACTTGTTGAGTAACTTGCGCAGCAGCAGTTTAATGTTTCACCTCTTAACTTCTTAAAAATAAAAAGCAATGACATGGAGTGCAAACTTTGGCTAAAACAGGAAAAGTGACACCATCTGTTAGACAGTATTTCAGATATTTACAACAAAAAACTAATCAATAATTAGCAATATTGATTTTCCAGCCAAATTGTATCAAATCTGCAAGTGGTTTCTGGATGCTAAGTCAACAACAACCCATTGTACAGTTCATACAGCGGTAAAACCAGCTGAGTAAATGTACTGGAACTCAGGTTGAGTTGCTAGGTAACGGGCAGAACTCTGCTGGTGTTGCTAGGTAACGGCGCCGTGCCTGTGGAATACGACTTGACATTTAGGAGGTTTTTATTTTCTTGACACCAAAGAACATTAACTTATTGGCAAATAACAGCAGAGTATTTTTTAAGCACTTTTAGAAATTTTAGAGATCCACACGGAGGTGTAAAAACCAGCAAGAAGTGAATTTTGCCTCCTTTATCGACTGTTCTGTGTGATTCAGGTGGCCTTCAGTACGACTGAAATGGCGCTGGCCCTGAACCGCTACCTCTGCTCGGCTGTTCTGCCGCTACTCACCAAGTGCGCCCCGCTGTTCGCCGGGACGGACCATCGGGCCATCATGATCGACTCCATGCTTCACACCATTTACCGCCTGTCCCGGGGCCGAGCCCTGACCAAGGCCCAGAGGGACGTGATCGAAGAGTGCCTCATGTCACTCTGCAAGTCAGTATTACACATGCTAGAGACTCAAAGTAATTTAATAAAAAAAAAAAAAAAAGGTTTAATTTCATCTTGTGATCGAAACTCAGTAAAAAGTTTGTTTCTAGTCCATAAAGTGTCACTTATTAAAGGTGGGGGTGATATCTGCAGGTACCTCAGACCCTCCATGCTGCAGCATCTGCTCAGACGGCTGGTATTTGATGTACCAATCCTGAATGAATATGCAAAGATGCCTCTAAAGGTCAGCTTCCTGTTTAATCGCCGCTTATATTCTGTATTTCAGCAGGGATTGCATAATTATTTGACTTATTAATAACTACAAGTAACAATTTGTTATTAATGAAATGATTAGATATAGTTTTTTATTAAGTTTATGACTTTGGAAAGATGACTTAAAACTCTATGAACGCTGGAAGGACTGGTGCAGTCCAGTCAGTCATTTTGGAAAATGGGGTTCAACAATTTTGTCTAAAATACAGTTTATACACATTACATTTAATACCAGATCCATGCAGATTCACACAGGCACCTACACAACCTGTGGTTTTATGACCGTTTGTCTAAATATCTGCTATTATTAAATTCACGTTTCACCTTTTATGAATTTCAGCTGCTCACAAATCACTACGAACGCTGCTGGAAGTACTACTGTTTACCAAATGGATGGGCAAACTTTGGAGTGACCTCAGAGGAGGAGCTTCATCTTTCTCGGAAGCTCTTTTGGGGAATATTTGAATCGTTGGCGCACAAGGTGAGAGTTTAGTTTCAGCTTGTTTAATTTCCATAGGACTTATGACATGATTAGTTCACACAAACCGGAGCAGCAAAGTACAGTAAAGGACAGTTTAGATGTACTTGTCGGATTTCCTTCTGTACATTTACTCGTTTATATCCTTTAGCTAAAACCATAACTTCAACTATGTTGATACCCTATATTTGGTCTACATAATTTATAAAATTAGTCCCTCTACACCAATTAGGTATTTAGCAGAGGATAATGCTAATGTGCTGACTATAGCTATGCTGATATGTTTAGATAATTTTGTGAAACTTTTGGTCCCCTTCCCTGGACTGATACTGATCCATTTGATCCTTCATAAACCTTTCTGTAAGTTAGTGTGTTAGCATTAGCCTCAGCTAAATAGTATCTTAGTTTAGTTCTTTAGCATTAGAGGACTTCATTTTACAAATTAAGTAGTACAGGGGTGTCAAACTCCAGTCCTCAAGGGCTGGTGTCCTGCAACTTTTAGATGTGCCTCTGCTGCACCACACCTGAATAGAATAATTAGGTCAT
>CAEFZY010000634.1:0-12586 GCA_903066815.1 Brachyrhaphis roseni
GTTTGTGGCAAGAAATGTTGGACTTTAGTCGTCCAGGCAATTTTAGACATTCACCAACCTGTAACTTATGAACACTTCCTATGTGGATATATTTAATCTGTGTCCTGTCTACGCAAAGACATCACCTCTAATTTGCCTTTCAAATCTGCTTGAACACAAAATCCTGTGAATCGGATATGTCCTGCAATGCCACTGCAGTTTACAAGTCATGGAATACAAAGGTTTATAAACATAATTCAAATGTCTTTCTGTTTTGATGTACAAGGGAAAACTCAGAGGTGCATGAATCCATAGACATATAAAAAAAAAAAAACAATCTTTTTTGTGCCAGACTGTTGTAAGTCTGTTGTGTTTATGAGACAATCTCCATTTGAAAGTGTGGGATTGGGTGGAGAAGCTGGGAGTTTTACTGGGACTTTTTAAAAGCCCTAGTTTAGTGACACATCCTAAAAGAAAAAACAAGAAGATCTTTATAGACATAAGAACACTAGCAGCAAAGTATTTCGAAGCAGATTGACTACAGCAGCAAAGAACCACACCAGGTGCCACACCAGTAGCTAAGCAACAGGAAACTAAACTACAATTCTCACAAACTCTGCAAAATGGACCAAAGATTGGAAAACTATTGCCTGGTCCAATAGGTCTCAGTTTCAGCTGCAGTACTCAGATGACAGGGTGAGAATTTAGTATAAACATCAGGAAAGCATTGATCCATCCTGCCTTGCATCAATGGTTTTGGGTTCTGGTTGTGCCGTGGTAGTGTGGGGGATATTTTCCTGGCAATTCTGCATCAATTTAGTATCAATTGAGCGTAATTGAGTATTGTATGTATTGTTGAAAATGTCATTGTAGCACCACTGTACTCATTATATGGTAATGCATCTTTATCACAAGGCTGAAAATTCACTCAAATTGATGACTTAAACATCACTGAGTTAACTGTTCTCCACAGCCACCACACACCTCCACATTCACCAAACCAGTAGAGTTGGGATGTGGTGGAGTAAAAGATTAGCATCATGGGTGGAAAATAGAATTTTCATCACAAATGATTAAGGCAGTTGTGACTTAAGTTGTGGGAAATGAGGATTCAATCCTTACTAGCAAAGTGTACCAAAGAAAGTGTCTAATGTGTATGAGAATTATAGATAATTGTTGTACAATTATCATATTTTTTTACCATTCAAAGAAATAATTATACCCATGCTGAGTTTAGGTAAATGTCTGATCACAACTGTAAACTTCATTGTCATCTGACAACAAATGACGGACACAATGGTTTTAAACAGGCAACCCAGTGGGGAGAATGTAATTCATTTATGAGGGGATTTGATCTTTGAGGTTTACCACAAACTATTGCTACTTTTCCCAAAACTAACATCTCAGCAATAGATTCTTTAGTTTTCTTGGTTGTATATGAGCTAATGAAAGCCATTAGGCAGTGATTCTAATTATGGATTACGCCATCCATCTGTTTTTTTCTCTACTCACTTCTATTCCTGTGGGAATTTGAAGCCTGTGAAAAAGCATAAAAAGTGAAAAGCGATGCAGCCCACAGACTGACAAGCTAATGCCAAACCATTCAATATCTGCAAAACCACATTGTGAAAGTTCTGCTGACCTCATTCTGGTCAAATAGGGTCTGTACAACAGACAGAGTTATGAAAATAAGTGAATCATAGCTTAGATCTCACTAACAAGTAATAGTAAAAACACAATGATTAACCAAACAGCTTCACACAGATGAATGTCCTCTTACCGCAAAATTAAATGACTAAGCTGCAGTCTAAGTCACTGTTTTGCATTTATCTACTTTGACGAAAGGTGATTTTTAAACCGTAACTATATTGGTGACCATTATGACTATTCATCTCAACACACAGTCATACACTTATACACTACAGAGTTTGAGAAAATGTCAAGGAAATTAGGAAGAGAAAAAGAAACAAAAAAGAAAAAAATAAAGAAAGAGTTTTAATGCAGTACATTCTAACCAGTCATTTCAATCATTTAACAAAAATATTGGGAAAACTAAGGATAAAGTAGTCTTTAGGTATCATAAAATTTACAGATTTAGTTTTTTTGTTGTGTTGTTTTAGTTTTTTGTGCCATATTTGTTCATTTGACCTGTTTCATTTTGGATATCAAAGTTGGGAAGCAAGGGGCTCTAATGTTTCTCTCTGTGGAACACCTGTGTCAAATGTTTGTAAATATTTACCATCTCTAAGCAACATAAGAAACCAAAAGCCTGGAGAATTTCTGAATATGCCTATTTTTCTTCTGTTTTATAAGTATGCGTTATCTTGCATTTGTCTTCAGAAAGTCCCAACAGAAAGATTGGAACATAATTATTGTTTTTATTCTTGTTTTCCCTAAGTCATTTATTTGAAAAACAGACTGCCTCCCATCACACAAACTATAAAAAAGTCCCAGAGTTAAGGACACTTCTGCAAGGCAGTGGATCCTGTGCTTTGTTGCTTTGTAGGTCTTCCTCCCAACCAGCCTTTTTGAATATAGGTACTTTTTTCTTACAGGAAGTAGCAAAGAATTGGGGAATGCTGTCACAAGGTAGTGCTATGCAATTTTCCAGTAAGGAAAATAGCATAGGCTTTGACTGAGACACAAAGTTGGATTGTTTCTTCTGCCCAGCACAGCAACCCACTGGTGTTATGTTATTTGAATGCAAATATCTTGCAAGGGACAGGAAATGTTGCACCCATGCATGTGGTCCCTTGAAAAATGCATCCTATTATTCAACTAATTACTTTTATAACACTCATTATTCGCTAGCATCCAAGCTGTCACTAACTCAAGAACCATTCAAGAATGCATTACCCATGATGAGGATGAGTCATTTGGGAGAAACAATACATACTAACTGGAGGGAAGTTCATATAAATCCTACTATGAAAATAACCAGTCAAAATCAAAATTCTGAAATCAGTCACACACATGAAAATGAAAGAAAAAAAAAAAAAAAACACCTGCAGTGGTCAAAAGGGATGTTTCCCAACATCATGTTGAGTTCCAAATTTTGAAAATCTAAATTTTGTAATAAACACACAAAAACCATCAGTAAGCCATGGAACTTCCCATCAGTGAGCCTATAACTGTGTATAACTTTTCTTTCTCTTGTGATAAGTAATTATGCGACACCATTTACTATCAAATGCTTGTTTGTTGCTTTCAGACAGAATGCAGCAGAAGTTTTGCTTCAGTGCTGTTTGCTTTTGTCAGAACATAAGAAATCACTATTTTCTTGATCTTCAGCTGACCTTGACTGCTAACGCTCCTACGCACTCTAGTGTCTGCGCTTTCAACTTACTTACAGTTTCAAGGTCTGGAGTCAAATTAAATAAATAAACATGAATTTTATTTTTCAAATCATCTTTCAGCAATAAAAATTAGTTTTTTTTCTTTTCTTTTTTTTTGCAAAAAATTATTTAGGCAAAAAATTACTTATTCCATTATTTAGGAAGGTGAAGAGAGACTTAACATTAGCCAAGTCAATAGAACTAAACCACAAACAATCAAAGGAAATATCTCTGTTCTCTGTACACTATTAACTTTAGTTATGTTAGTGGAAGGTGGGATCGAAATTTGTAACATCTGCAAACACTTGGGTAACATTTTCTGTTAAAAACTGCTTCTCTGGTATTAATAATGCAAGACTAACTGCACTGATGAACCCATAACTGGATTTAACTGTTCAAATGAGCACAGATTATTTTGAACACTTTGTCGCCATCTAGTGATTAAATCAGTCAGACACACCAAGTAGATAGGCACAGGGTACACAACAGTGTTGCAGAACACTATTCATTTTATTAGACAGTCCTGTTGGATATAAAATACAAATGTTTAAGAAACACTGATATTGCATAACAGAAACCTCATCTCTTTTGTCCTGTAATTTCCTTAAAATAAATTCAATTCATCCAGTTTATAAAAATAATGAAGTAAATAAATATTAAATAAATCACTCAGTTATTTTTTCTTTAAATTTGAAGCTAAAAGCTAAATTTGAAGCTAAAAGTCCAGTTAGACTATGCCCACTCTTGAAGGAATAGCCAATACACTTTCTTTCCATCTAGTGATTAAATGTAATACAGACAATATTTGTATGCATGTCAACAGTCAAGACTTTTGTATTCCATCTCAAAGTTTACAGGAACACAGTGGACTGGTGTCTACATCTGATGCTCAGTTGGTACAACCTGGGCAGATCATCACTCCATCACAAGGTAACACAAAAACTGCGCAAACAAACATGCATGTCACACATGTCTCAATTTCTCAACATGCATGTTTTTGAACCACAGAAGAAAGCAGGAGAAGAGAACCCATACATGCACTGACAAAATCATGCAAACATGCAGAGTTCAAACACAGAATCTTCTTGCTGTTCCATTTAACACCCCTACATGTATCTGCAAATAAATATACTGGGACGGTGATGGCCAAGAAAGACAAACAGCACCATAATTTACACATTTTACAGAATTCTATGGTTTTGCCTTAAAATTATGGTAAAGCCCAAATAAATAAAAGAACGGCATAAAAAGCAAAAAAAAAAAAAAAAAGTATTTTTTAAGAACATAAAAAAACTAAAAGTTATAAACCATGATCAAAGAAATAGTTGTTAGAAATAAACTTAGTATACTAGGAAATACATACACTACTTTAAATAAATTTACCTATATGCACTCAAATATATCGTGAATTAGTGTCTGACTATGAGCCTTCCACAAATAACATTTTTGACAGTTCTGGCAAAAGAAGGCCCCAAATACATTCAATTTGAACTTTTCCACTGTTAGACAGTAAGAATTCGTCTTTTCTGTTCCATTATATCTTGTTATTCGTAGAATGACCGCCAGGTGTCCCTGTTCTTCCATTTTTATCAGCATAAACAAACCGAGTGGACGGAAAAAGAAAGGAGAGGAGGACTCCCTGAAGTTTGCAAGAGTGAAGAAGTGTGTCTGCGTGATTTGTTTTCGTACACACGCCGACTGTCGACACTTTTCCATACAAGTCTGATATGAAAAGCATCTTTCATGCACGTCTTCGCCCCTTTTTAACTTCTCCCCACTGTTGTAATTCAAATGTGAATTGCGTTGTGAGTATCAGTCTTGCAGGGATGATAGTGGACAGGAGCAGTTATTAGATAAGCAGGGTGTCGACAGGTAACCAAAGAAAACGGGGCTTACACCGTGTACAGGCGAGTTTGGTTGAAGGTCCGTCTTCGGCCACTTTTGTCTAGCTTCTATTTTCTTCGTCACCGGCCTGAAGTTCGGTATTTACCTCGACAGAAGAAATCATGACGGAGGAGAAAACAAGCATTTCCAACGAGCTGTTCGGTAAGTTGAACTTCGTGAGCCACAGTTCAACGTCACTTAATGAGAGAGAGGGTTGTGTTAGCCGTTTAAACCTAAAACATCAAGAGTTACAGAAATTTTGGACAAATAATAGCAAGTCTCTTTAAAGTTTTACTTTCTTCTAAAGTTAAATATTTCCTCTCGATCAAAACTTAAAATATAAATATAAATTAATGATGTTGAAATGTTATGTATTTATGAGAACCAAATGCTTTCAGGTTTAAAACAGTTGTCTGAAAGTCATGATGAACAGAGTGAGAAAAATAAAATGGGATATGCATGTTGTTTAGTGTCACATATTAACAAACACGAATCATAACACTACATTCAAAAGATGTGGATTACAGCGATTATAAACTAGAGGGGGGAAAAAATCCTTGTTTCACGTTTTTCTCAACTTTTTCTGCCTTTCAGTGACAAATTATTTTTATGCCCTCGGGGTTTGGCTGGCTACCTAAAAGTTTCTTCTCTCCAACTTCCTTATCTGAAGGAGTGAAGCAAGGGCTTTGGGAAAGGGGTGTGCCCTGTGAAATTCCTTTGGATTGTGAGATATTATCAACACAGACTGCCTGGATGATTGAGTCCCAAAAAGAACAGTAAATCTTTGCAAATTTGTAGCAAAAAATAACCCAAACATTGTCCTCTTGATAGTAGTTAAGAATGAGTTTGACCTTTGGAATTGCATAACAGACTAAAGCTGTTGGGATCTGCAGTTTTAGCCCATTTCTTGTTGAATGAATCTTCCTACGTGACACAGTTACTAAATCAATACCCATTTTGATAGATAAAACAAATGCTTTTAAAATATCAACGTTTTACAAGTAATTCTAGTTGCAAAATTGATGCGTCCAGATGCTCTTAGGATACAGTGTATGCATCTATTTCATCCATATGGCGGTTATTGTGAAACTAAATCTGTGAAGCTGACTCATGACCCCGTGCTGTTTGTTACGCTGTCTACAGCTCAATCTCACACTGTATTTCTCTGGATGGAGTGATGAATGGATCTTTTTGTTACCAGTGGAATAGGTCAGAAAGGCATGACGCTGCTTATCATCAGTAATTAAAAACTGACGTAAGCATCTCATCAGATTTACAATTTTTGTGCTGCGATTCTAATCTAATAAAACATTTAAATAATAAGGGATTTGAAGAGAGTAGGCCTTGATGCAGCTTATTGGGATTTTAGTTGATGGATTTGATCGGTCAACACAAAGTAGGTCATAAGAGCGATTTGTATTTAGCACCCTGATGTCAGTACTTTGTACAATCAATTTACACTGCAGTTACAGTTGCAAGTTTTTCCTTGTGTATGTCTACACTACACTATCATCTTTGCCCTATGATCTATGCTGTCACATGCTCTGATCTACACTAGAGTTCCTCAATATCTGAAATAGCAATCCTCATTGGGATATTACTGTCGCCATATGTCACAAACTCAAAGGATTGCTTAAATGCAACATTTGGACAGATATTTAGCATTTTCTGCATTCCAAAAAAAAAGTGGCCTGTTGAATCTATTTTTGCTACTGCTTTCTCTTGATCAATAAAATAAAATTTCAGAAAGGTAGATTAAACCTCATGGTTGTAAAATGGCAAAATGAATAACATTGTCGGGTACTGTAGTCAACAGACCTTTGACAAATGTTAAGGGTAAACAGTACAATTCATGAAGGAGCATGTTGATCTTGACATCAGCACTGTTTTTCCTCTTTTGATTCCATAACACTAACCAACTATTGAAGTCGGTTAGTGGGTTTAACTTGAATCCAGTCAATCTGTAATACTGCAACACCATGTTCTGTGTTTTTAACCCTGGGTCGGGTCATCATAGTGGTCTCAGAGTTATTCTGCTACCGGGTATTAAATTCATCTTAAGAAACTTGAAAATGTTTCTTATTATTTGACTGTCTTGAGAAGTAGTTTGATACATTTGAGAGCAAACACTGAACTTTTTCACAGGTTGTCATAAACTATTCATGGCTCCTCATATTAGAGGAGATGCCCATGTGTTTCTGATCAGCCTCTACGCTCCTTCATGCTGTAATGTTTTCATCCTCCACATGACCTCATCATGTGTCTGGTTTAGGAGAGGAGGAGTCCAGCACGATGTCATGAAGGCGGGCCCAAGTTCTCCTGCCTCATTATTCTCACAACACACATTCCACTTGAACCGTACTGCATCTTGTCTGCTCTTCAGCCCTTTGTCTGTTGATTTTCTCGTTTTCCTGCATCATCTTTCTCATTCTTCCTCTGTTGCTCTCTAGCTGACAGTTTTAATGTTGCCTACAATTTTTACCCTCCCCCCCTCTCTCTCTTGGTCTCCATCTGTCCTCAGATCTTTTTTCCGTTGGGTCAGAAACAAAGTTTTCCACTCTTCCATACCTCAAGTCAAGAATTGTTAAAATAGTTTTCTATGGACCCATTTCCTTGGAAACGCAAGGCTCTTGTTTTATGTTTCTAGTTTTATATGTAGATGTAGATGGGGTATACATCTAAACAACTAGACAAATCAAATTAAAAGGAAATTGGTCCTCCTGATCTCTAAGTAGGAGAATGTTTCTCTACTCTCTTTATTTGCTGACTGTGTGTGTGCACTGCAAAACTCACTGTCATTTTTGGCCCACAAAGACACCCTCTTGCCTCTGTACCTGCTTTGTGT
This sequence comes from Brachyrhaphis roseni, assembly GCA_903066815.1. NCBI lineage: Eukaryota > Metazoa > Chordata > Actinopteri > Cyprinodontiformes > Poeciliidae > Brachyrhaphis > Brachyrhaphis roseni. The sequence continues at coordinate 8,044 of CAEFZY010000634.1, forward strand.
TTCAGTACACAATTTTATTTCTAAACCCCCCCCAAAGGCTTATTATTGATCCTTTGCTTAAATAGGAAGCATCTGAATATGGCAGCATTTGAGAGATAGAGCGGGGAGCAGCTAAACAAACAGATGTAAAACTGAATAAAGAATGAGATCATAAAAAGCTTGCACTCTGAGAATAGTGCTGAAAAGCTTAGAAAAACAAACATCATAAAATCATGGAAATAAATCTTATGTTGGAATCCTGGTTAAAGAGGAAATTGGTTTCACTTTAAATATCTCCATTAGCTTGAGGCATGCTTTAATGGCTCAGCCAGAGTTAAATACAACAAGAATATCTAGCGACCAGTTCTTCAGGCTGTGACATCAACCCTCCTCCATCCACCTCCACCCGTCGCCATTGTGTAATTAGTTGTAATGTGACCTTCCTGTGGCTGTCATTGTGTTAATTGGTCTTTCTTGTCCCTTTTCTACCGTGTTCTGTAGAGAGTGTGCGGGAGGCGGTGGGCCGAGGGGTGAAACTTGCCCTAAGGCGTAAAGTCCAGCTGGAGGTCAAAGGTGACAAGGTGGAGAACAGAGTTCTGGTAAGTGAGAGCTGCTCAGATTTCTGTAGTAAATCTTGTGTAAGTGATGTCAGTACACACAGACATACCATGTTGGAGCATCATGAGTTTTTTATGTAAAATGTTCTACCTGGTAGTGTGTTATTCTAAACTGAAAGAAACCAGTGCGTTTTGTTAGTGTGGGCATGTTGCTATTTATCCTCCATTATAAAACATACTTATTATGTTATATTAAATAAAAAATAATAAGTTTTATATTTGAAATAATTAACACAAGTCTGGGTAGGGAAATGCTAAAACCAAACCATACACTTCATAAGACAGGGGATGTACTTCTTACTGAGTTCAGTTATTTATTGTAAGATTGGGTGAAAACCTGATGGCACTATATGAGTTTTCAGTGATGATGTTGATGAGTGATGTTGATGAGTGATGATGGGTTAATATGGAAGAACAAAGACAATATCATTTGATGGCTTATACTGTGACTGGCCAATGATCCTAGACACTTTGTTTATTTTCAATTGAGAGTATTTGAAAATCTTATGCCTTTCTTTAATATGGTTAACATGTAAAACTATTTTTGGATCTATAATCATTTTCACATCCCTTTCTTACAAAAAGATTGGACTACTTTATTCATCCAAAAAAATAAAAATCAAGCCAAATGTTTGTTAGTTTTGTTGTGTTTCTTAATATCTATTTTATCCATAGATTTGACATTTTGTCCTATGTGACAAAAAGTTTGGACACCACTCTTTTAAGATTGCTGTGGTCAGAGACTCCATGATGTGTCAGTTTTCCCCCCCGATATTTAATCCTTAGCTTTTTATGTGCAAAAAGTTTTTTCTTGTTAAACTGTTGAAAGAACTTCTCTGATTTTTCACCGACAGCAAACAGAGGCAGATCAGCACTTTATTAGTGAGCGAACTGTTTGAGCTTACTAGTGGTATTATTACCGGTTTGGAGAAAAGACTGCAGTGGCTAATTGTTCAGGCCAAATACGGTTCTATCTGTTTGTGTTTAAAAGTTATTTTAATGCTCATAGTGAAACATGAAAATAACTCTAAAACACTGTTGTCACTTTGATTAAAGCACCATTAAGACTTCCTTTGCTTTGATTAAAGTATTTGTGTCCAGAATCTCTGTGCCAGCTTCAGATCAAAGGTATAAAACATTTCGTCCAGAGAGGTTTTTAGTCATTGCAGCTGCTTTCTGAACTCCAGATCCTAGATCTGTGGTTTTTTAAATTCTTTTATTAATAGAGGAATCTAAAAACAGACAGGAAAACTTGGAGTAAAGTGAGTGTTCAAATGCAATTCTTATCTGACTTCTCAAGGTTGTTCAGTTGCAGATTCTAAGGATTGTTAGAACTCAGTGAGCACAGCAGAGTGTCCCACAGTGGTGGAGTCTGGGTACTATTTTGGCAGGATATTTGGTTTCATGTAGCTGCAGGCATGTTGATTAATCTCTTTAGAAATATATGGATATTTCAGAAAACTTAAATAATGCATGTATCTGGTAAATTACACCATTTTTTTCTTTTCTTTTTATCCAAAGAAGTACAATTAAAATTTATTTTTGAGGTTTCAATAGTTTTAGCACATTATTTCATTGTCCACATACCAAAGCTTTGCAGCTCCTGTCAGGACTTGACTAGAGCAGCCCACTCAGAGCCACGGGGTGTTGGGACACACACTCATGCTACATTCCACAGCTGCAGATTCTAGCATTAAAAACCCAGAAAGTGGTGCATTCAATTAAACAAAATCACTTATAATGCATTATATATTAGTACATAAATTGTTTAGTTTTAGAAATCAATGGCAAGGAAACATGGGGGCAAGCAGAGAAAAGTAATGTATCACTTCAACTGGAGAAATGTAAAACCAGTGATGGTATTTTTTTTTCACTCTAAATGCTGATGCAAGCTCAGTCATGATCAGATTTCGCTACTAAAGGCATTATGGCTCAGCAGTAACAGAATATGTTCTACCTCTCGAAAGGCTCCAATATTTCTGAAATGTTAAGAGATTAAAACAAAACTGTTTTCCAGGTGTACAACTGAGCTGAGGAGAAAACAATAAACCAGTGCAACTAATATCTCCATTACTAATGTAAAACCTAAAGAGATGCAGTAACCTTGTCCTTTAAATGTGCACAACCTTAAACCAACACAATTTTTTCTTAATTCACACCTGCCATCAATTATAGTGACTGTTGAAACTGAAATAAAGTTCAGCTGCGTGAGCAGATCTTTTAATAGCCTCTTGTGCTTCAACTGGCTCCTTTTTTTTGGTAAATGATTGTGAAAAGAACGTTGTATACAATTATTTTGAACATATTGTTCATCTGTGTGTATTTTTGGATCTGGGTTTCAAAAAATGAATTTCATGTAGCTATTATTTTCTTGCCGTTTGCTTCTTTGTATCTTTTAGAAGCAGTTTGCAGAGGTTACAAAAGGATATGATTTAAAGTATCAGTCAGGAGAAAGCTTACAATAAATATGCTGTAATATATGGAATAGGGCATCACATTTACTTTGAGTATTTTTGATAGTATATCCTAAACCAAGGAGAAAGTAAAAAGCTTCTTTGAAGAGAAATGAATAAACTGTTACTCAGTGGTCCAACTCATCTTTTAAAATAAGTTACACTTGAATTTCACTTGAAAACCAAGTTCCCACAGTCTACAGGGAGAGTAAAAAGCAACAAAATGAAAGATACTTGAGGTCCAGTGTCAACTTTCCACATTCAGTGATAAATTGGAGAGCTATTTCCTCCGTGGGTGTTGGTCAACTGTGTTTTATCAATCCGGTCAGAGCAGCTTTCCTGGACATTTTACAGTACTTCATGCATCTTTGGGAATTTTCTGATTTCATTTGAAATGAGTTTCAGTTTTTTGAACCAGTGTAACATATTGGCCTTTTGTTAATGTTATAATATACAAGCCTCAAAAGCAGAAGAAACGTTTCTCTAAAACCGATGAATGGAAAAAACAGAAGCTGTTGAGGGAGGCAGCCAAGTGACAACACTGCATAATTTTCTGCTAAGTATTGGTTGTGTTCTGTTTGCAACGTCGTCTGGGCTAAGGAGAAGACATGTAAGACAGGAGCTTTTTCTTTTAAAGAAAACCTGCACGCTAGAACATCCCAAAAATCGTGTTGGAGAATGCATTAAAGTCTGATGAAACCAAACTTGAACTTTGCTGGAATTGCAAAATGTGAATTGGACACTAAAACAACACGGCATATTTAAGAATCACCATAATGCTTGGAGGCACACGTTCAGAAAAAAACAACACAAAAAAAAACTAGGGGATTTGTCAAGATGGATGGAGTTCTGAACATTTCCAAATACCATTTCGACTTTCCGGAGTTTTCTGAGGAGCTTAAGAGAAAGAGCAGGTCCATCTATCCAGTACAGGAATAACTTTGTAGGACTAAAATTGAAGTTTTGAAAGTGCCTAACGAGAGTTAAGAACAAAATCTGCCCAAAAATCTGTTGAGTCACTTAAAGAGGGCTGTGGACAAGTGATGTCCTCCCCTTCTCATGGATTTAGCAGAGTGTGCAAATATTGCAAAGCCAAGATGCAGTGCACTGACAGCCAGCAATTAAGCCTAAATGTTGAAGTTAAGTCCTAGGAGTGTTTCTAAAAAAATTTATGTTAGTCTTATTTTTTATACATCATACAAATATGCCATCCATCCATCCATCCATCCATTTTCTTCCGCTTATCCGGGGTCGGATCGCGGGGGTAGCAGCTTCAGAAGGGAGGCCCAGACTTCCCTCTCCCCAGCCACTTGTTCCAGCTCCTCCGGGGGAATCCCAAGGCTTTCCCAGGCTAGCCGAGAAACATAGTCCTTCCAGCGTGTCCTGGGTCTTCCCCGGGGCCTCCTCCCAGTGGGATGTGCCCGGAACACCTCACCAGGGAGGCGTCCAGGAGGCATCCTGACCAGATGCCCGAGCCACCTCAACTGGCTCCTC
>CAEFZY010000638.1:0-39590 GCA_903066815.1 Brachyrhaphis roseni
TATATATATATATATATATATATATATATATTATTTTTTTTTTACATGTGTCAGTCATTTCTGATATTGCAATTTCTGTATGGATTTGGAGGAGAAAATAGCAGCCTGTCCATCGATTAAAAGAAATCCATAGTGAGTTCATTCTGTTTCTGGAAGAAGCTCCTTGTCGTCAGCCTTAATTATGCAACTCCTCGCACAGTGTATGGTAATAAATCTTCACCTTCATGTACTCTCTTTCATAGACTGACTTAATTTTGCTTTCGATGTCATCACAGCCATGAACATAAATGTGGGGGTGCGTTCAGCTGCGGCGCTGCTGGACCAATTCTACGAAAAGCGGCGGCTCCTCATTATCTCGGCGCCGACGGCTGCCAATCACAATTACCGTTTCCAGATGACTAACCTGCAGGTGAGGCACGACTCGCACACACACTCACAGCTTCATCCAAATCCAAGTTGACTGAGCTGGGTGCTGGAGCAGGAAAGCAGTGCGGATAAAGACGACTGCGGTGTGTTTGCGTTGTTTTTATCTTAGCAGAACAACTGAGGAGATGGAGAGGGTGTCACGTTGATGATCAGGAAATGTCTCAGCGATGAATAAATGATAGTGACACAGCTCAGTGAGTGGTGGCTTTCTGTTGGTGTTGTTTTCCTCCACTATGTCAGAAACCATTAAGTCAGAGCTTTGTTTAAACCCCTGACCAGTCAGAGTCGGCCCAGGGGGCGGGGCTAATGACCGGGCCCTATACCCAAATAATAAAGCTCATGATAATTTAACTTTACAACACAGACATGCCCTCAACAGCGGAGCTTACAAGTTTCACCACCACAGAGAGCGACTGTGTCATTCTGAAATCCATCTGACATTTAGTACAACAAACCAAGAGAACAACAGAAACATCAGGCTACTGGTCACTAATGATGAAACAACACTAGTATTATAATATAATATTAATGTAATATTTTACACCCATTATGTCACTAAAATTAGTCGGTCTTGTAAAGTTTTTAGCAACCATGAGTCAACAATGACTGGGGCACCACATAATATAATCCTACATACACCGAGAGGGCCCTCTTACTCCAAGTCTCATCAGACGTGACAAAGGCTTGGATCCCTGTAGTCATATTCTGCCTCACATCCGGGCTCCCTCTAGTCCCGGGCCGGTCCCCGCCGAGGGACTTAATCAGTGTTAGTTCATTAACGGGACCACTGGTCAGTCCGTTTCCTAGTCCTCTACTTTGATTATAACAAATTGTTTCTAGATTTCCTATCAGATATTGAATCATGTTTAAACTATTCCTAAAAAACAAGGGATTGTTGGATCACTCTTTAATTAATAATAATTAATAATTAAAAAATGTGTCTAAAATGAACACTGATTAGGCCTCGTTTATTGTAAACTAGAGAGAGTTTGTTCAAGGAGAATCAAATGACAGATCTGGTGTGGATTAAGAATAAGACACACAATTGCATGTGATTCCTCACATAAGTAATTTATGCAAATGCAATATCTTCCCTCAGAGTTGATTGGATTAATTTTGTCTCTGTGTATCAGGCGTCAGATCCATATTAGGTAATCACTCTGCAAAGATAAATAAAACCCCACAGACCTGTTCAATATGGTGCAGAACTGCACAGATCATAATGATGCCACATATTTTCACAACTCTAAGCAGCAGAGTTCCTCTGTCTGATATATTGCACACCCATCTGCACTTCAGTATTCTTTAAGCACCGCTCCACCGTCTACCGAAGCCATTGTGTGAAAAACTCCTTCACTCTCTTGACTGGAGATCCAGGTGTCTCCTCCTACATGTTTTTCTGCATTGTGTGTCATCTTGTGCTCATGTCCAAATCGACACTTCATAACATTTGCACATAAATTACCACACACCTATTCTGCAATTCAAACACTTGATAAATAGAGTAGAATAGAAACAGCCTTCATTGTCCTGCAAAGGGGAAATTCAGGTCTAGCAATAACACCAGGTATAAAGATTCACACACAATAAAAACATTTTTAAAATGTGGAAAACAATATATGTGAAAAAACAACATTAAAACAAATGAAGCCAATGTTATTGCTTAAACATATTCAGCAAGCGTTATTTAATTTTTTTAAAGTGTAACATCCACTGTAATGTCATATATTAGTTGTTTGTTTGTTTTTTTAAACACAGAGAACAAATTCTGCTGCTTTAGATTTGGCAGAAAATTAAACCAGCTTCCAACCGTCTCAGGACAAACACAAATCTTGATGGGTTTTAGCCATCGTTTATCACAGATGGCTAAAGAGATAAAAGAGTCACATTTTGATCAATTTACTAACAGCAGGTTTAGCGACATGACATGGGTATCTTAGTTTTTGAGCATATCAGGTTTACGGTGTGATGGGCGGGAATCAGATGACAAGTTAGTTTTGTTGTTTGATGACTTGTCACTATTTCATCCATTTACGTCTGAATTATTAATGTGTTGCAAAAATCAATTTTCTTTATCATGTTAAGCGATGCGAATGTGGCGCAGTTGTTAGCTCTGTAGCTTTGCAGCAAGAAGGTGATGGACTGGCGACCAATCGATGTCGTAAGTGTCATTCAACGACTCTTAACCAGTGACCCGGTTAGAGGACAGACAGATAAAGGTTCAGTGAGTTTCATAATAAAGTGCCAGTCTGGATAATCAGCTTTGAACATGCAGCAGCTTTAATGCTGTTCTGATGACAAGCGCACTCTTCCAATAAAACCCTCACACACAACAAAGCACAACCCATTTTTAAGAATGATTTATGTGACAGAGTCCCACGGTTGTATAAATAAATAAACTTATTGGCTTTTGCTGTGTTGTGCAATATGTTTCTGTTTTAATAAAGGAATAATTGCTCAGCCATATACTTGTCTCTTTGTCACAGATGGGGAGCAAACACAACATTATGGTGTTATAGACGGTATTATTATGGCATCATCCAGGAGGTTTTTGTCCAGCTGGTTAAATAATAATTATTTGGAGCTAATTATAGGACTGAAATATAACAGTTCAGCTTTGTTTTCCAGCTGCATCTGACTAGATAAAATGAGTGTTTATTGTTGGCATGATGCTAAGCAAATTATTATTAACATGATTTCATTCAGCTCTGAGGATGCAGCAGCTGGTTGCTTTACATCCTTTAAATAAAATTCATTTTCTTTAATAACATAGAGAAGATTAAAACCATCTTACAGAATCCAATGGCTTTTTTAATGAGATTTTCTTCATGAGTGAAAGAAGTGGAAGAACATTTCTCATGAAAATATAATTTTCCTTCATTGTCAACATTTCTTTAAATACAGCAAGCACAATTAAATAAAATAAAAAAATATTTTCTTTCCTGATGATAATTCCTTTTGGATTACAGATTAATAATTGGATTATAAATGGTTTTTAATAAGAAATTATTTTTTCAGAATGTGAACCGGGTAGAGTAAAAACTATGTATTTTTGTAGTTTTTCAGCAATTGCCCTTTTGTTCTGGGTTTATATACTCCAGTTAACGATAAATCAATTACTAAATTAGTTGACGATTATTTCAGTAATCGTTTCATCGTGATTAATCGCTTCACCCCTAGTGAGATCTCCAGTTTCTTACACCCATGTGACTCAGCAGCTGTGTAACATGTGGATCTTTGTCCCAGCCCGCTCAGTGTGGACTGGACCTGAGACACGTCACCGTCATCGAGCTGGTTGGGACTTATCCAGCTCAAGTTGGCCGAATCCGCCACAGGCTTCTCCCGCCTGGACTGGCCCTGCAGATCAGGTACTGACACACACGCGCGCACCCCGTCGTGTGTAACCTCAGCAAACATGACTTTAATCCGATGTGCGTTTCCTAGGATACTGCTCCGGATCCCTCAGAGGTCGTTCCAAATGGTGCTGGTGGACAAGCAGGGCATAGACAAGCAGCGCTACCCGTTCCCCATCACGGCGGCTGAGTTATTCACCACCATCGACACGTTCCCGCTCCGCAAGGACGAGATGGTGTTACAGCAGGAGGCGGGCCAGTTCTGTCAGTCATAAAACAGGAGCTTCCCTTCGTGGAGCGTTGATCTTTTTTTGCTCCACAGACACACACAACTCAGATCATTATGTTTTATGCCGCACACTCCTCTCTGAACTCCTCCTGTCCTGTATCCAGTGTGTGTTTCTGCGTATGATCAAAGATATCTGGCATGTTGCTGATCTGAAGCTGGTCTGAACAGATCACACAGTGCTTTGCAGTCACATCGAGGGCTGTCACTGTGGGTTTTATTTTATTTTTTATACATTCTTTCAGAGCAGAAATATGATTTACTATTTTGTAAAAAAAAAAGAAACTTTGGGAAAATTTCTATTCTTTCTAATATTTATATCTTGCATCTTACTTTGTGATGTACTTTGAATTCATAAAACTAATAAAACATGAGTAATGCGGAGGTTGTGCTTCTCGGTGATGATGTTTGTTTTTGTGAGTCAGTTTAATTTATTTCTGTGGAGAAATCTCCGTCATCATGATGTCATTTGGGTTCATTAATCAAAAAATGATTGTATTTGACTCAGAGGTTCACCATGTGTTAAACGGAAATGGTTGGTGTAGAAACATGTTTATAATTTTTAGAACTCTGCTTTATATGGCATTGTCATTTTAGCTGATAGAGGGCCTTGTAAACGTACAACAAACACACTTCAGTGCATTTTATGTGACTGAAAAGCAAAAATGATCAAAAATTTCTAATTGAAATTGATTTTCAATTAGATTTACATCTGGACTTTGACTGGGCCACTTTAACAGATAATCTGAACCATTTAATTGTAGCTCTGGCTGCAGGTTTAGGATTGTTGCTCTGCAGGATGATGAAACTCAGAATCAGCTGTTTTGGCAAGATTGTGTGCAAAAAAAGGAAATTTAAATGTTACCTCTAGGACTTCGAGCATGAAAGCATGAAGTATAAATATATAAACTTCAGAGGAAATAAAACAAAAGATAAAAGAAGTATTTACTAGTCATCCCCACTCCAAGTCTTTTGCTGCTTCCTGCTGTTTTTTCCCCAACATGACTCTGCAATTTGAACCAGTTTCCCCATCGCTGCTGAAAAAACACACATCCACAGCATGATGCTGACACCACCGTGTTCTATTATCTATTAAATAAGATATTTAGTGGTAGAATTACACCACCGATGGCTTTTTTGTGTCTGAAAAATGTTTTACTTTGGCTCCAGTGAAGCAGAAGACTTTTTTCAACATCCCGGCTGTTTCCACAACATAATTATTGGTAAGCAAGAGTTTTTTTTCTTCCAAAATGTCTCTCTTCTTTCCACTTCTAAAGCCCAGATTCACACTGTGCACATAAAGGAGAATTTTACCATCAGAGCTTTGGATAATTTTCTAAGTTACTCACTAAGTGGTACTAATATTAATAGTCCAGTTAGGGTGAATGATCATGGCCAGGCATTATTTTAAGATATTAAACTTTTTTCTTTAGATTCTTAAACGTAGGAAGGTTGATTTGCAGCCTATTTATTGAGTTCCCTGTTCTTCATGATGCTGTTTCTTCTCTAAAAAACCTTACAGACCTTCACAAACCAGCTGGATTTATATTATGTTAAAACTTTACCCTGGTGGAGTCTGTTAATCTGGTGACTTTTGAAAGCAATTCGTTTTCCACTGGATTTTATAGGTGCTTTGGGGCAATGGGTGGTAAATAAATATGGATGCCACAGAGCTTTTTATTTGTAAAAATAAATTCATGTGTCCTCGTCCTTCAACTTTACAATATTAGAGGTCGACTGAACAGTGTGGAAAATATTTTTTCAAGATGAAAGAATGACTTTGGAGCGAGAAATAACTCCTGCTAATTAAGGCAGCGAAGAGTTTCCAATATTAAATACATCAAATATCAAACATGCCACTTATATAACAGCAGATGGATGGGCTTTCTTTATTTTGCCTGCCTCATGCTCAGAAGAAGATCGGTATGCTGTTATAGACATTTTTCAGCCCAGGGTGGTTAAAACTAAGGGATCAGGTATCTTCATGTACTGAGAAATGAATCAGACCTTTTCTTCTTTTGGTTACATGACTAATGCATGATTGTAACCTTTTTATGCATTCATCTTGTGCTGTGATCTGGGGATAAAACTGGAGCTAAATAAGAGAAATAAATGCCACACCAGACTTGTTGGGTTAAAGCCTGAAAACTTGTTCCCATTTAACCAGCACCTAAAAACACGACAAGCACCAATCAATCAGATATATTTTTTTAATATCAGTAATATTCTCCAAAAAGCAATAAAACCATCTTACAGACTATGGAAAGATGCATTTATTTCAAAATATCCTTGAAGCACATTTGAGAGAAGATAAGCTTTGGAAAGGTGAGTTTGACGATCAGAACCTGTCACAAGAGAGATGGTACATGCAGTACATAAATATTTTCCTCTGGATTGAGACTTTGCATCAGATTCTCGGTCATGCTAAACGGTCAGCACATGAATTTTAGTTATTATTACTTTGTATCTGGGAGTTTAGAGCAGACGTTTACAACTTAGCATTCCACATGAAATGAAGGTTGTCTTTTTTCTTTATCTGGAAAAGTTTCGGTGAACTGCAGAGCGCATCACAGAACGAATGATCGCAGCGCCCTGGGCAGCAATGACAAGGTCAGCGTCTGACTATCAGTGGCTCATGATTGGCCCCCCCTCCCTGAGATGATGGCAGCTCACGTTGGTGCTGACTCACTCTGTAACACGCAGACCCGCCTCAGGGTTCCTGAGAAAACGCTGCAGATCACACCTTCTTGTCTAGGTGCAAAGAGATGTCAGCATCAGTGCTTTGTGCAACCTTCTTGTTCCTCTTACCCTAATGAACACACTGATACAGTGTTATGTAACTTTACAAAAAAAGCTAGTCTAAATTTCCTAATCAGACAGGACTTTTGTGCCACATTTGATATATTTTCTTTAAACCAGAGGGGGAAAGCAGATAAACTCATCTATAAAAGGATGACTCTTGACCCCACTGTTTAATAGACCAGCAGCTGCAATACAATTTATTTAATAGGCATAATACCAATTTACTCTATTACTAATTCTGCATGCATTATTATTTACTGCACTGAGCTCATTTTGATTTAGTGTATAAGTGGTTTGAAGTCCTGACATAAGAAAACATAAAAATTACTGCAATTACTTTCCTACTCGCGATTTAGCTTGCAAATTCTCAAGTATTAGTAGTAGGAAATTCGTAGAAAAAAAAAATCATAATTATTTTGATTAAGGTGTTGCTTTTTGGGGGCTAATTAGTTTCTCAGTATTCTTGCTCTTTAATTATGGACAGTCTTCTGTATTTTTGTTTCTGTTTTACAACCAGGAGCAGCTGGTTAACATCTCAAAATCTTAAATAACACCTGAACTTTACCAAAGAGCTCATGTCAAAGTAAACAGAAGACAGGATTCAAAGGGAAACCATAGGTGTCCAGGATTTTGTAAAAACTATAATTTAAATTTTGAAGAAAAAAAAAAAGGTAAATATGAAAAGAAATGAGTGAATCAGAAAAGTTGCATTGAGCACTTTGAGAACTGTCTTTATTCTGCTTCCTGGATAGCTGGAGCTGTTCGCTGTTCTTCACTTGGCAATTTTCCCAGCATCAAAATTTTGAACTAATATTTTGCATTTTCTTTACACTGGCATTTTTTTATTTTTACTTTCTGGAGAAATTTGTGTCAAGTTAATTCACATCATCAAATGCAACAAGAACTAAAAAAAAAAATAGGTCTTCTAAGATATTTTCCAAAAATATCCAGTTTGCATCAATACAAGATGATTATGTTCTTCACAAATCTACTCAGGTTTTCTACAGTAAGTTCTCTGGTTTCTTCTACTGTTCAGAATGATATTAATCTTAGAAAGGAGAGTGCATGAATATCTGTATCATACGTCCTCTTGTAAAAGATTTAGCTGCTTTTCCCCTCAGTATGCATCACTGGCAATGAGATATATACAAGCAACAAGACTTTGTTGCTTATAGAGGGAATGTTTATATATAGTATTAACCAATGCCTCATCTAATACACCTTTAATCATTTCAATTAGCTGTTACTACATGCAGAAATGACCCACAGACGAGACGAGGACAGAGACATCAGGAGTAACCATGTGCTTATCTATAAGTTACACGAAGTTAAATACAACACGGGTTTCCTAAGAACAGCAGCAAACGGCAGCAGTGCTTGGTCAAGACAGATGCTTTGGGAGGGAAGAGGGGCACATGTGGGTGAGAGAGTAAGGCATGACTGGCTGTGGTGGACAGGAGAGGAGATCTGAACAAGAAAGAAAGTACAAAGAGGAGCGGTTCCAGTTGAGTCACTGCTTGCTTTTTTTCTTGACCCATCGACCTCTCCAGCTCTCTCCCCACAACTTCAGAGCATTTCCTCCGCTTCTTTCCCTCCCTGTAATTCGCTCCTCCGTTGTGCTTCGGTCTAAGTTCATGTGTTGCACTTGCGCATGGTCGACCGCAGCATCAGAGTGCACTCTTGAGGAACCTCTGGGTTTTCAATCATGCGCTGCCAGACCTGCTGCTCTTCCCCGTACGAGTCCATCCAGTCCACCTCATTCCCGTAGCTTTTGCCTTGAGGAAAACGAGACAAATATTTGGTTCAGCTTGTTAGAGCGTTTAGATATTTAAATTTTTTATGGTTTTGATTAAATTATGTCAGAATATGTCACATGTTTTAAAGTCATGTTTAAAAATCTGCTCCTAGTTTTGATCTAAAGAGAGAAAATATGTTGTGTCTAATTTTCAATATAACTTTATTACATTTTACCATCAAAAGTCTTTATGTTTTACTTGGTTTTATGCAGGTTTTAGAAATTGTACTCAAGTACATGAAAGTCAAATTATTTTTAATTGAGTAAAACTTAGAAGTATCCAAGAAATTACTGAAGTAATCATGCAAGTGCAACTTTTTTGATTACATGCAAAATGGATTATGGTGGAAAATTAGCACTGAAACACAGAAGTGATGCTTTTCTACATTAGAAACAGGAAAGTTGGTCAGATTTGATTGGAATATAAAGGAAAATCCTGGAAGAAAACTGGTAAAAGACTTACCAGTTTTCTGGTAAGTCTTTTACATTAAAGCATAATGTAAAAGACTTACCATGCTTTTAAATTAAAGCACGTTTATGTGGCCCAGTCAAAGCCCAAATCCAACTGAGAGTATGTGGCAATACTTAAAACATTGATGTTCAGAGATGCTTTGCATCCAATTTGGCAGCTGAGGCCGTTTCTCAAACACATCCAAAAGCTTGCACAATAGCAAAGCTGAATATCTCAAGGGCTTGAAAGGCACATTTCTGAAAAATATATATAACTTTCCATCCACATAATAATGTTGTTAATTCATGCTGGTCTATTGAATCAAATCCCAATAGAATACACTGACGTTTCACCTTATAATATCATAAAAATCCCCAAAAGCTCAAGGAGTATGAATAGTTTTGAATGCAACCTAACAAGCACAAGTCAGCTGGTATTTTCCTCTCCTACCTGTCCCCGCTCCCAGCCTGACTCCTCCTAGGAAAACATTGCTGGACAAAGCCTCTTTGTCCCACACGGTCAGCTCCAGGCAGATGTTGTTGAGGTCTCCGTCCTGCAGGCCGCAGTAGGTGAAGGTGTGGTTCCACTGCGGGTTCACGGTGCGCCGCTCCACCGCCGTCTTGTGCTTGGTTGACTTGTTATTGTCTGGGAGGAGGTATCTGTGGGAGAAAGTTTACAACTTCTCGTTACTCTACTGTGCTGCATGCACAGCTGAACACGGACCAGAGTGTCTCTGTTATGTGATTCTTAACATTTGCTATTAGAAAGTGAGTCAGTGAACACAAAGTAAAGATTATTTAGGGCAAAAATATCATCTGTAGCAGCAAGCAAGAATCAAAAGTTGAAAAAATGAAGTGACAAAGTCTTAAAACAATCAGTTTGAAGGAAAACATACAAAAAGTTGTTAATTGAATATGAAAAAACACAAAAAAGTTAGAATGATTTCTCTTAGAGTTGTCTTTCAATGTAAATTTTCAAGGTAACCAATAGATAATTAATCTCAAGGCAACCACAAACAGACATAGACTGAGACAAATAGCGAAGAAGAGGAAAAAGGACGAGATATACCAAACATACCAACAATTGACAAAGACTAAAATGAGTACTGAAATAATGAAACATCACATAAGATATCTCAAAAAATATATAAAAAGAAAAAGAGAAGCAAGGGCCAGTAAAAACGTTTTATAAAATGATTTTTACAAAATAGATTGATTGAAAAACGCTCACGATAGCCCACATATTAAAGAACGCAAAGACGTTTTTCTACAAAAACCGGAAACAACACAATACTGATGGTGGTTACTAATTAATCAGAGCAGTAAAGGTACATTTAACTTTTTTGTTTTTGTAACTTGAACATATTTACCAGGTTGGTAATTTAGTAAAAATTGAACTGGATGGTGGAGTTTTTACATTAACTACATGTTCATATACGAGTGTAAAAGTCTTATTTTTCAGAAAACCTGAATCTCTCTTGTTAGACAATAAAGTAAAGAACAGAGTCTGGAAACTCAATTATTTTTCCATACTTTTCTTGTTTTTTTATCCAGACTTTTAGTAATAAAATCCAATTCCACACTTTCCAAGATACATAATATCTACTTTTCCACAGGAATCCTGCATATATTAAGATTCTGTCTTGACAATAACGACTGACAATTTCATAATTATGCATCCATTATGCAGAATAAATGTCAACACCCTTATGTGTCTGACCGTAAGAGCAACAGTAAATGTGTCCCCTCAAACACCTCAAGCTGTGTCCTGCATCTCATCTCACCCTTTCACAAAAGGATCCGAAGTGCCTCCAGACTTGACCGCTGATAGATTTTTGGCCCCTTTGACCAGCAGCTCGACCATGCCCCCTTTAGGCAGCGTGAAGCTGCTCGTCTTCTTGCCTTTCAGGAAGCTCTTCTTCACTGCAAACCCACGAGAAGACACAGACAAAGTGGAAGAAAACAGATTTGTCAGCACACATGATTTCAGTGCCGTACTTCAGAGACTACTGCGAATAAAAAGTTGTATGTGGAAGATTTGATCTCAGATTCTGTTTTTAGCTGCTGACAACTCAAAAATGAATCATAAATAAATAAAAACCTACAAGAAGAAATGTGTTTGACATTTCTCGGAGGGCTCAACGTTTCTACACCTGAAAAAAAAAACACAAACTAAAGACACATTCACACACATTGATCACTTTAGCTGATAATTAAGCTGCCTGTAAACATCTAAAAGTGAAGATTAAAAGCTTTAAAGGTCCCATGAGAAATGAAAATGGTGTAAAGTATTACTCAGGAGTTCTGCACTTTAGCTGTAAAGTAAACAGAAAATGTGACATATATTAGGTCTAACATTTCACAGCGTCTTTATAAAGAAAGTCAGCGTCTGGCTGACCGATGACCCTTGAACCTATCCATATTAATCAGAGCTGTGAGTGTGATGGATGTCTGGATGAATAAAACAAAGGAAGAGTGTGACAGATGGCATCCAGAGGTGTGAGGGGTAAAACAATACCCCTATTATTAAGAGTGGACTGAGTAGCAAGCCGCCAGCGAGCATTTTACACATAACCAAAGTCTGAATATAAATCTGTTTGAGTTTAAGAGGTAAACATTTTGTCATTTGTCTCTGGGAATAAAAAGATTCACTGTAAATGCTTCTGTTGAGGTTGACAGATACCAACTTATACCTAATATTTTTACCCACTGATTGTGATCTAAACCATTCAGATAATCTCTGAATCTCAAAATAAATAAAGAGACAATATTGAAAGCTTGAGGTTTACATCGAGTCTGCATGAGCATGAATTTATTATTTTATGGCTCAATAACTTTTAAGAGCTAGAAATGGCTTGAAATAAAAAAAAGAGTAAAATGTATACAAACTCAATGCACTAAGCTTTAAATAAATGCTTTATAGCCACCAAGAAGGATCTAAAAATAATTCTGTGTGGATATTTGAAAACTCTTCCATGTTTAATTTAAATTGCTTAAATGTCTGGTATGAATCTTCGATTTGTAAAAGGTTTGAGGTCGGGGATTTGGACTGAGAAGGTTACTGACAGCCTATTTTATCCTGTTAGAAATTTCTGTATTGATGGAGGACAAACTTGATTGCTTCAACAGAACAACTGTATAAATCTGACCCAAACTTCCTCCTGAGATGAAAAAACAAACAAACAAATAATTGGTTATAGTAATCAAGAAACCATCAAAATAAAACATATCTTTCTAAAGCCCCAACCTCCAAACGATTTTCAGTAGTTTATGATTATGAACAGTGATCAGATATCCATCCAGAATTTTGCCAGAAGCCCATTAATGTCAACTAAAAGCAAATAATCAAGGTGCAACTTTAGACAAACATTAGTGGGGGTGTATTTATATTTCTGAGCCAGTATGTATAATTTTGACCAGTGTGAACTAAAGAAAATCCACAATAAGTTCAATAGTTTAGAAAATGATTAAAGTTGGTGTCTTAGCTTTCTGCCCTGGAAAAGGAAATGCTCAAATATCTCTTTAAGAGCGACATCACCTGTGAATGTAAACCTTTCATGGTCAGTTTCAGTCATTTAGGATTTCCTGTTAATAGATAAAATGTGCCAAATAGTTGTGTTACTGTATGACTATTTATCAGTTCAACCCTGATAAATTAGTTTTGCATGAGACTTTGAAGGAGAGCAATCCACAAAAAAGACTAGCAGGGGTAAAGTGGTGGTTGGAGTGTATACTTAGGCTTAAATGTGTGTTGGGGTGGATGTGTGTGTGTATTCAGCTTCAGCACATGTTTACTGAAATAGATTAGAGTTTGTCCAGGCTAATGCTTGTTCAGGTGGCGCTGATTGGAGTCAGCTGCAGGTAAAACTCAGAAAATGACTAAGTGCCTCATTTACATACAGTTCAAAACTAAGTTATCCCTTTAAAATGATGCTAATCAGAAAAAACCCATTGGACTGCAAGTGTGAAAACCTTTTTTGAGTTGAGTTTTGTCCTTTGTGTTTTACAAATTAACATTTTCACATCCTACTTGCTAAAAGCCATCAAGATGTTGGAAGATAAGGAACAGAAAATAATCTCAACTATTTTCCCCCGGCTTTGCAATAATTGGTGATGAAATGAGACGAAGTAAAGGCAAGTTTTTAATAGTGACTTGTTGGGTCAGATGGAACCGAGTGTTTAATTATAGCTCAGACTGGGTTGGGAGAAAACTGTATTCATGCTTGTTAAAAATGATCGGCTGGCTGGTGGATTATTCATTATTACAAGCTCCTGCTGCGCTGCCAAACAGCGTTCTCATCCCCTGAGCTTCCTTTTATAGATCAGCAAAAGAAACTTCCACAAAAACAAACTTAGAAAGCGCCTACCCATTTCAAACTAAAGTGAATTTAAATCCCAGCCTGTTATAAGTTGGTCAGCAGTTCACATAAAGTCATCATGGGTGTGATTGTCAATAAATCTTATTGATTTATTTTACTACTTCTGTCCAAGGAGAAAAGGTGAAAGTTTGAGTGACTATTATGAGGATTAAAAGCTCCATCTTCACTCCTTCAACTATTATTCTTGTTGCCAAAAAGTTAAATCATTTTGTCTGACCACAGCACATTTTCTCAGAAGGAATTTAATGTGTCCAGATGTGCAGCTGTACGTTTTAGCTGAGTTTGAAATGCCAGTTTGAAGCACAATTTTACATTGTGATAACCTTAAAGTCATTTAATTGTGGTCTTTCTGGTTTATGATAGGTTCAGATTTTGACAATAATTGTTTCTGAACATCCAAACACACTTTCTGTCACCTGTGATTTCACTGAGTTCAGTTGGATGTTAAGCATACCTTGAACCTGGTCCAGAGGCAGTGTGAGGTTTTTTTCTGCAGGAATGTACTTCAGCACGACAGTCAGCTCTCCTTTGTAGTGCATGGTGGAGTCAGTGCTGCTCTCTACCTGCACACACATGCATAAAATATCCTGAAGCATCTGAAGCTGCTTTAAAAGAAGATCTTACACAACAAGTTGTACTGCCACTGGCTCCTACCCTGGGCTGCAGAGAGTACCACTCCTCCATCTGAGAGTCGAACTCCCAGGAGTCAAAGGTCAGCTCCACTTCTCCCAGGAAGCTGTTGTATCCAAAGCGGTCATGGTGCCACACAGACACCTGCAGGGTTCGAGTCTCCAGCTGCGAGTGGCTGATCACGTACTGAAAAACGGAGGAGAACAACAGCTCGTTGAAATCTATTATTCAGACTCGTCAGGGATGATTTTCTGTGACTGACTCTCAGGTTCTCGTTAAAAACCGGGTTGATGGTGTTGGGTCTGATGCTCGTCTTCCTCTTGCTCTGGCGGGACGTGTCAGGAAGCAGGTAGGTCTTCACATACCTACCAAAACAAAGTCGTTCTTTTTTTCCCCCACATACGCCACACTGACATGACTCTATGAGGAGCAAATTATTCTCAATTGTCATCAGAAAACCTCCGAGCGTTCTTACGCGTCTGTGCGCTGCCTCCTGTCGTCTCCCGTTGCCAGGTTGTAACACTTTTTCACCAGAACGTTGAGGGCGCCTGTTTTGTAGCTGTAGCTGATGTTGAGGAGAATCTCGCCGCTCACTCTGGCGTTTCCATAGTCGCCCGTCTCGCTGTACATGCTCATCATGCTGTTGAGGCTGCTCTGTGATGCCAACACAACAGATAAGACATGAGATGAGGAAGAGGAGGAGACGC
The DNA here is from genome assembly GCA_903066815.1 of Brachyrhaphis roseni. Lineage (NCBI taxonomy): Eukaryota > Metazoa > Chordata > Actinopteri > Cyprinodontiformes > Poeciliidae > Brachyrhaphis > Brachyrhaphis roseni. The sequence goes on from CAEFZY010000638.1 coordinate 14,829, forward strand.
GGGTCCAGTTTTTGTAATTTCCCATCAGCTAATAGCTTATGGGAATAGATAGAGGGATCATAGCACAAAAATGAGACGTTCTCTGTGTTTATTAGAACTACAAAATGTTATAAACTGTAGTAAACAAAATCTTTTTTGATAGGAAGATGAAAAAATGTGTAACAAAGGATCAAATAAGGAGATTTATTAGCAGTACACAATAAACTAGAGGTTTATTTCAGCTAAATGAAAATAATTTAGAGCCGCAAATGTTATATTATCTTTTGAAAAAAAAAAAAAAAAATCATTTTTGATAAATATTTACCACAGAAAAATTGTTGTTATTTATCTGCAATTTAGCTTCCCGTGGATTTATTCAATGAAAGAGAAATTGCTAAAGGCTCCACTTAATTGGTTCTTTAACATATTAGCCAAGGTTATTAAGAGCCAATTTGAAAGGCCCACAGGTTGCAGACCTCTGCACTAAACCATGAGTGAAATGCATAATAAACATACAATATTGTGACATGAAGTAATTAAGATTAACATAAAATTTTATCTGGTATTTTGTTTCAAAACGTCAGGATTTACGAAACAATGTTGATCATTTCGCTTCTTCGTCATTTTACAGATTAAACAAAACTCTTGGTATTGATGATACAGTTTTAGACAAACTGATGGGAGAGAGAGGATGCAATAAATACATCAGCACATCACATAGACAGCTCCGCCCAAAAAAGATAATCAATAAGACGTTAATCAAATAAATAATGTGCATTTGACAATCTGAAACAATTGAGTGCAAAAATCAGAAAAACCTAAAGGGGAGCGGTCTCTTTTCCACATCACTTTTTAACCAGATGATGCAGATATTAGAAAACAGACAGAAATAAAAATAGCAAACCATGATGGAGCTACGTAAAAAAGCAACGTGAACAGTTAAAACTGCAGCAGTGTGGTATTTTATTAGAAAGCTTGCGCTCAGCTGCGATGCTGTGTTGACTGAGTTTTACCCATTTGAAACCAAACGAACAAACCTAATTGTGTCTCTTGCACAATGCATACGTACAAACTTCATTTCTCTATGAAGAAAAGCGTCCAAACCACAACGGTAACAGCAGGTAATTAACTCTGGAGTAAGACTGACTGCTGGTAAACAGGAGGAGATAAAACCGTCTGAACCCAGCTGGAATTAATCCATGCTGTTTTTCACAAAAAGGGAAGTTTGCTTCGTGTATTTCCTCCAGCTACCGACTGTGATGAAGACTTTTTTTTGGTCTATTGTAGGGAGTTAGGAAAACAATAAAGACAAATATTTGCATAAACGTCCACTGAGCCAGGCAGGTGTATGCAGGCAAGGTTTTTATATATTATTGAGAAGAGGGTGCGATATTTATGCTACGGTACTGCTGCATCTTTAATGTAGCAGGAAAACAGCAGCATGCAGAAACGTGAAACACGGAGACTCACAGTCTCAGCATCCGAGTCGGGGATGTTTAGGTACCCCCACCTTCTTTCTGTGCCGGGAGTGGAGGACTGGATTCAGAACGAGCCGGGAGGAGAGGAAAGAGAGCCAAAAAAAGGAGCAGAGGTTGTTGAAGCAATAGGCAGAAAACACAGCAAGACTGACACCAGAAAACCCCCATCATGCACACACTGTTACCGTGGTGATTATCAGATAAAACCGCAGAGATTAAGAGTGGTTGGAAATCAGCAAAGATGGACAGCGCAAACAAGCAGCAAGATAAGAAAAGTGGAGAAATGTTTCTGTTCTCACTGAACCAAAGAGAAGTCAGAGAGATAAGAAGCACACATCAAAATGCAGTTATTTGCTGGATACTTTTCATACATTGTACGCTCATACATGTCAGTGAATTAAAATATTATACAAACTGTTAATTATTTAAGTAATTCTGGCTATAGCTGTACCGCTTTATGGCTGATAAAACATTAAGAATTTAACATATTTGCATTTTTAATACAGAAACCTCATCCCAATGAGAAGTACTGTATGTACTCAGTTCTTGATTGAGGCTAATTTTGCATATATTACTGTATCAATGCAGTGTGGCATTGAGGTGATCAGCCTCAGGATGTATAAATGTTCCAGAGGCATGAAACCATATTAAAGACAATGTATGTAAATCGCTTTTAAGTAAAGAATCAATAGATAACAAAAATGGTAACACTTTATTTGAAAGGGTGTGCATAAGTCTGACATTACACTGTCATAAACATGGCATAACAACAGTCATGAACCTGTAGGAGTCTTTATGAATGTTTAAGACTGTTGTCATGAAATGTCTTTCGGTAAATAATGGCATTTTAATGCAAAGTTGATTATTTTAATTGATTTTTAATGTAAGTTTTAATGAAACTTTGCATTAAAATGTAGTTATTTAACAAATAATGCTAAGTTGATTCTTTTAATGCAACTTCTAATGCATTTTTGCATTAAAAGTTGCATTATTTACCAACCTGTTGTCATGACACTTCATAACAGTGATAAACATTCATGAAGATTTATTCATGTAATGTCACATTTATGACGTTAGTCTTATGCACACCCCTTCAAATAAAGTGTCACCCAAAAAATTTAAAGCATCAGCTTAACATGATATATCTGTTATTTGCCATATTTGTATCAAACATCTGGTGAACCTCTGAACATCTGCACTAATAAATCCTGTCGAAAGGGGACATTCCTTTTGGACTTACATTTCTACATTTTCCACAAATAAGACGGCAGAAGTCTCTCAGTTACCCGCGCGAAAGCATGTTTTCACCGCGCACGTCACTCTGATGACACAAAGCAGGAACTCTCCAGCATCTCACACTATAACTGCGTCATGTTAGTTTGCTTAAATGCAGCAGGTTTGTGAGCGTGGGAGGTTTTCTTGACATGGCTCATTCCGTGTTAGCACAGTCAACACAGAGAAAGCACGAATGTCTTACTCTGAGGGCATGTGTGCACAAGGACCAGGCCCGTGTCTGAGTGGTAGGGGAGCATGTAGGACTTTCCAGAGGCTGTGTGTCTTTGTCTGTGCTTGCTTTTACTCGGTGTTACCGTTGATGCGGCGTTGCTAAGGCGTCCGCCCCTACTCAGGCTGTGTGCCGACATCAGGGCATCGATGTCTTCCTCTGCGTCCTCGTCGGAAAACTCCTGCAAAGAGATGGCGTTCAGATGAGCGTGACGTCTGGAAGGTCTGATCCAAACATCGCTGAGTGGGCGGACGGAGCCGGGCCCGGCCTCAGTAAATTCAATCAGTCGAATCCGGACGCAGCGTTGTAATCTGATTTTCACGTGTTTAAAACCACGTCACTGCTTTTACAGTAAACTCGAGAGCTTGACTGGAAGAGTGGGCAAAGGAAGAGCAGAATCAGTGAGCGTTTCTCTGAACTGCTTCAAATGCAAATCCGTGAAGACAAAACAAAGCGGTGCCTCACCCTTCACCATTTGCAAACTACATCTGTTTAGATGCTCTTTGAAGTGAGCTCTGATGTGAAATTAGCATTCAAGCCCACAGCTGACCCGGTGAGTTTATCGGCCCACACATCCCAAGTTTGATGCGGTTACACAATAAAGTACGTCGCAGGTGAGGATTTAAGAGAGGTTAGGACTGAATATTCATTATTTGTTAACTTCAGAGTCAGATGAATCAGTGTTTGGGGTGAATTTGTTGGAAACAGTGTGATCACTGAGCAGAAAAGATGAGACAAAGCGACCGCGCTCACCGCTTCGTTGAGCCCAGGGACTGAGCGGCTTCTGAGGCTGAGGGCATCATCGCTGTGGTCAGATCCTGGAGCTGACAGGTCCATCTCTGAGCGGCTGTGATCTGGTGCAGAGGAATGAATGAAGAGGCAGCGCTCCAAGTTTAGTAGGTCAAAAGATGAAAAAATTCAAGCAAAAATTAAAAAGTATTTCAAATGTAAAGGTCTTTAGATATCAAACATTTAATCTGATGATGTGGGACTTTTTCTTATTGATTCTCATAATCTTGGCAGCATATTTCCTCTGGTTTGGAGAAATCTAACGTGCTAAGGTCCTTTTTAATCCGTTTTTGATTTGAAAACAAACTCTAAAAGGCTTTTTGAAGACGTGTGACAGAATAACTCTGCAGCATGTGTTACTTTTATTTATTTAATTGTCATTATTTTTGCAGAAATCAGTTTACATACAAGGTTTTTTTTTTGGGGGGGGGTGTTTGCAATTTTTTGTCCAAATTTTATTGCTCATTGGTTTGTAAAAGCAACAATTTCTCGCCTGCAAGTGTTCCCTTTCTCTCTTTCAGTTGTTTCTTCACTTTTTGGGTGATAAAACACACGGTTAGCAACTTTGAGGAGATTGACGTTGTTGATTATTACCTCAAACCTTAAAGCATGAACCTGATGATTAAATCCCAACAAACTGTAAAATGCCTCACTAAATCAGACACTTAATGTGAGTAACAGGCTTAGTTACATTTGATTTTATGGTCTTTGGCTTCAATGAGGCTTAAACAATAGATTAAATAGACTAGATGTTAATTATTGAGCTTCAGAGCCACATGGGATATTTCCTGATCTTTGCAGGGAGCTGCTGCTGTTTTCCTGCCTTGTAGATTTTTATTTATTTATTTTTTTTTGCTAAGCTAATTTCCCTCAGGCTCTCACTTTAAAAATACAGAATTAAAACTGATTTCCTCTCAGACTACTTGTTTTTTCTCTTGAAACTACTGAATTATTCCTTTGTACGTGTCAGAAAGGGGAAACTAGAATTTAAAATGATGAGAGATCAAAAACTTTGACCCAAGCTGCTTCCTGCTGAAACAAAGCGGAGGATCAGACAACTCCTGCAGAGGGACCAAAATCATTACTAATCACATAGTCTGCTAATTAAATCAAACAAAGGAGCTGTGATCTGAAAATAGTACAGCAGAGAACACCCTCCACCCTGACGGTTCTGCATATACCGCCTGACATCTGTGGTCACGACTGGAGATCTTCGTTAAAAACTAACTGCACTAATCAAAGCCATCCCAAAACCTTCACACACTCCAGTAAGAAGCTGAGATAAAGGCTCCGACAATGAATGAGACAAAGAAGAAGAGATTATACTTCAAAGAACAGAAGAGCAGCAGCTAGAAATGAAGGAGCCGAAGTTAATGGTGTAATTTGCGGAGACGTGACTTCTGCTCTCAGCAGAGGGACTAATTTTATCCTTCCTAAGACACTGAACGTGCCGAGTCGTCTCTCTCTGAGGCGAACTTAGACAGTCTAGCATCACCTCTGAAGTGATCTGCTGCTTCTAGCACTTCATGCAGCTGTGAGCCGCTTATCAAAATGTTTGAGTGTGTGCTTGTGGGAGCTGTGAGACGGTAGCAGGAGTCGTGCTGCATGGATGTGGGGTGAAAACAAACAGGTCCATGTTGCTACCTGACGACACGGATGCGCAGGAAACAGAGATGATCGGCGTGCCCGAGTTTGCGAGGTGAAGTCCCGTCCCTTCCTTCTCAGGCAGACCCTCGCTGGAGCGCACACTGGCGACGCTTTCCGCTCCGTCAGGCTGCATTCGAAAACAAACACACAAGCTGCTGGAATAAACGCTAACCTCAACACTTTATTTGGCGTTGAGTGTCTGATCGGGAGCTACTGTCGCTGACCCTGACCCTCCGGTTGTTGCTGGGTGATTTATCTGGAGTTTGGTAACGGAGGTTGTTGGGGACCGTGGGCAAACCCGAGGACTCCAACGCCACCGCAATGCTCCTAAAAACAAGACACAAACCAGTTAAACATCAATGATTATGACGGGCTCACATAGCTCTGGTCATCCAGGAGTGCAATTTAATATCGGCCTTTAAGAGTTTATTTGGTGGAGATATTAGATGCACAAATTTTAAACTTGGGCTTTCTTTAAGCTATTTATGCTTAAATATGTGAATACGCTCCATTAACAACTAAATATTTCCTCTTGAGCTAGTTGCAAAGCAACCACACAGGTTGTACAGCAATCAACAAGCTTCTGTTTTAAGTATGGCTGAATATTTAAACACTTCTCAGAGCTGAAGTTTATTTAAAAAGGCTGAATTTCAGACATTTAACCTGATTTGTTGTTTTTTTTCTTCTTTCGCATCATGATGGTGACTCCCACACTAACATCTACAGTATGGTCATCAAAGTTACTCAGAAGAAGAATTTGAATTCAATACATGTGAAACATAACAGCCTGCATCCAAAACATTGCAACATCGAACCCATTCAAATGCAAATAATGAATAAATAAATCAGACTAACATGAAGCTCATGGAATGACTTCAACCTAAACCCTGTTGAAAATTTATGGAGTAATGTTTTCTGTGAAGTTTATTCTATAAACAGTGGCGTTAAAAAATACTTAAAACGTCCAAAATATTCCAGAGTTAATCCAAATATCAACTGTAGTAAGTGCAAGCAGGAAATGTCTGGCATTTACGCACAAGAAGGAAGTAAAATAATCCTAAAGTGTAAATATTTTATAAGCTTTTAAACTTTATGTCCAGCAACCTTTTTAAAGACATGTGCTGCTACTAGGATGTTTAAATTAATCTTAGCAGATAATTTAACTTCATTAGTTCAGGAATTTCATTCCACCTTGTAATAAACTCATAAAAACTAACAAACCAGCAAACAAATGGTTCAAGTGAATCATTTTAGATCCAAAATCAAAAGATGTGGATGTCTGTGATGGTGTATGTAAACTTCTGACCTGCACTGCTGCAAATGTAGCTCCACAAACATAAAACAAAAACATTTCCATTCAATTCTAACATTATAAGTTAATATTTTTGGTATAAGAGATTGTGAATTTAAATTTGATGTGTTCCTCAGAAACATGCTTTCCTTTCCTTTCTTTTTTTAAAAATAATCTTCTCGTCTGATTTCTAATTGTTTGTATTTTATCAGGACTGATGTGGAGCAGTGGCCTCGGCCTGATCAGAGCACTGAAATGGACCGATCAGAGACCGGTTAGCCTCTCAGGAAGGATTTCAGCCTTTTTAAATTCTGTTTTTATAAAAAATATTTAAATATTCAAGAGCAAACTGCAGTCCTGGATCCATTAAACAGAGAGCTTAATGCCAGTTATTCTTTGAAGATGCCTCATCTTTTAAAGTACGATCAGATTGATGTATCTGTGAAGAGAGAGGCATCGACGATATAAAAAAACTCTTTTTTAAAATGTAAAATTCCCATGAAACCACTTTTAATCAATCTCCCTTAAATAACACATCATCTAAGCCTATGATGTTATTACTTAGGAAGATACATTTAATGCTGATAGAGCTTCAAAATCATACATTTGTTTATTTTTGTTCATCTAAATTATATTTTCTTTGTGTGTCACCTGTTTGAATGCTGACTCTGAGCAGAACGAACGCTTTGAGTATCTCCATCTGAAGACGACTTCATGCTGACACCGTCGACTCCGTTCCCTGGTTTCAGGGTGGCGCGGCTGCTTTTCTTACCAATTTTCATCCGTCTACACACACACACACACACACCCACACACACACAGAGACATAGAGGTTATCTGCTGTGCGAATGAAGCTGATCTAACTAGTGTCCATTACTTCACAGCCATTACAGTCCACTTTATTACACTGATTTGTGGATTCCCCAGAGGAAACATATTGTAAATAAAGTTTAATTTCTATCAAATTACAATTATTGTTCCATCTACTTACAGACATGAAGTGGTTTTATCAGCATTTAGAAGGATACGGCAAGATTTTTAAAGATATGGCAGATGTAGAGCTAGCAGATTCATCAGCTACAAATAAACATAAAATTTAAGTAACTCATCAAGTACAGAAGATAATTTCTTCTAACTATGGAAATTCTCAGCCTCATAATGAGACTCATTAGCTGTTTTTGAAGCTTCACCTGCAGCCTGGACTTGAATTAAAGTAAGTTTTAACATTAAAATCTTGAGGTTTGTTTGGATTTACTTCCATGTTTTTTATTTGCTTATCTTGCCGACTGGTTTCTTCCTATTAGTGTCGTTTTCGTCTTGGAAAATTAAAGAGATGATTTTCATGTTTGCTTCTCACTTACTCCCCCCCCTCTGTTGTTGATAGTTTTTAGATGTATGTTGTGCCTCAATTTGCTTTTCATCTGGTTGCATCCAGAGAGCTGTTTCCATCTACAGACGCTTGTGATCCGACTCTGAGCTCAGAGAGAAGATTTCTTTTTAGTTATTATTAAACTGGGGGACTGGAAATAGTGCCACAGCAGCCAATGGCAAACTCTTTTATATTTTCTTGCCTCCCACAATGCTGTCCCTAATCAAACAGTCCTACAGAGATCATATTTTATACCAAAGGAATTTAAAAACAAAGATTTTTCTTGTGTTATTACTGTTCAGACCTTTATTTCTCTTCACAGCGCCTGTTTTTTGTCCTGCCAAGTTGCTAGAGGATTAAACATTTACTGAATCAGTTATGCTGTGTTATGTTATGATATGTTGCTACTCTGTTCTACATGATGCCATACTATGACATTCCATGTAATGTTGCTTTATTCAGTGATGTGCTATGCTGTGTGATGCAATGTGATATTATTTCACGGTTTTCGGTGGTAAACAACGTTATTTTATGTTCCAGGTTTAAATCCCAGCCTGGGGAGTTTTTATATTCATATACATATTCTGGCTTAATTGATGCGCTCTATTTTTTCGTTAGTTGTGATTGTTTGGGTTTGACCTGTTCAAGGTGACCAATATGCTACTGGAGACACTGGGCTCCATGACCCTTTCAGAATAAACTGCTAGAGACAGAGGATGGATGTCACTTTGTATCACACCCTATGATCATAGTTTCAGCCAGTTATCACCCATTAAATATGACAGCTTATGCTCAAATATCTCCTCCTGGCAGATTTTATTCACTAGAATCAGAAAACCACCCTTCCTTACATTGCACTAAGAGTGGGATATAAAAAAATACATTAAAGTTGTCAGCTCTCAAAGCAGGTGTAAAACATTTCACATGCAAGTTTCCCGTGACAGATGGTTTCATTTCAGGAGAGAAAAAGTTGAATATGAAACTACAAATGTGCAAAACGATCAGTGTGTTTTTTATTGTGATGTGTTATACATTTATTATATCATGATCTACTTTACAAAATTCAAATGGGCTTGTGTCCTCTGAAATTCTTCCACTTCTGGAAAAGTTTATGTTAGAGCACGAATGAAAACACAGCTGCTCCAGGCAACAAGCGGGTTCATTATAACAAGAAAAAAAACAAACCTGTCAAAGTGGACTACTTCTAAACTGCAAATATCTGATAAAAAAAAAATCTCTTTGCTTTTGAGAATAGCTAAAGCTCAGTACAAAGTTCTTTGCCATCAAACCCGTCCAAACATTTAAGATTAAGCACATCTGTCTCGTGTCGTTTTGCGTCACGCCTTCAGAGACCACCAGACTGCAGCCAAGATGAGAAGTGATGATCACAGCTGGCAGAATCCAATTAATGTTTCTTTGCTTCAGAAAATGTATTTTAAAATACATTCCAGGCCTCTGGCAAATCAAATAAATGTCCATTTGGTCATTTCAAAGGAACTTAGATTAAAGAGTGCACTCAGCTCAAAGCCCATTTGATTAGATTTGAGGTTATATTATTCTGTCTGCATGTTTCGTACACTGTGTGGCAAAAGGAAAAGAAGAACAAAAAAACCCCCAGAAATAGTCAGAGACTTTTGTATTTATTGGTCCATCTGTAGCTGATTGTGACATTTATTGACCATCACTGGTCAGATAGGCTAATACTGCACTGTCACAACACTTATTTCCTCCCAGAGCTACATTGATTTTCTTCTCCATGTTTTTATGTCGATGATGGGAGACTGCAGGAAGTCTTCTCAGACACATCTAAAAGATTTTCAATGCGGTGAAGGCCTGGACTCCATCATGGTTGTTTTTCATGCGAAAATGCATCGTGAGCCCTTCGGATACGATCATAAGGATCTTCAGGAACCCGTGTGCTGGAATCTTACTTGATCTGAATAATCCATGAAGGGAGGATCTAGATAAATTCATTCATGTGGAATAAATGTAAAGTTTTCATTTTTCCAATATCTTATTTATGGTAGACATACGTCAGTGATGTCAGTTTAAAGAATCAGAAAAAAGAAGCTGATGGGAGAATGAAGCTAGTTAATTATCAAAGATTATATTAAAGTGCCTGACCATTTTGAGTTGAGCTGCTGCCTCTTCTTTTCTATTCTGGATGAGAATTTCACAGCATAAGACATATGCATGGCGACTTCCTCTTTATTACAATGGCTGCTGTTGGTTTTATTTGCTTCTCTTATGCTGAAATGAGTATGATCGGAGCTCAAAAGAAGGGAGTTTTACTACAGCCTCAACATTGCTTGAACTACTAGGCAGGTTTTAAGCTTGAATCTTTTTTTATAAATTGAGGAATATGCTCTGACCTGCTGTTTTTTATTGACTCTTCAAGTTTAATCCCTCCCTGAGGCCTTGATCTAAAATCTGTGTAAAATACTGACTGCTCATCACTCCATCCAGCCTCACTCCACACAACTCTTTGTGCTGTTTTCTTACCCTTTCTTTCTGGCACCATCCATGATGTTGCGCACTGCACTTCTGTTGGATTTTGGAGTGTCTGGTTTCTCCAAATCAGAGGACGCTGACAGGTTTTCTGTTGACTTTCTTTCTGCACCTTGTGACCAAAAACTCTATTAATGAATAAAATCTGCAATCGTACAGCACACAGCAGTCTTAATGGTTATAGTTATGGTTTTATGGTATTATCGTTCAGACATTAGCAACCAGACGTACTTGGTGGGGCGCTCAGGATAGTCTGCTTGATGACGTCACTGCTCAGCGCTTTCTGCTCAAAGCGCCTGGACCGTTCCTCCAGGAACCACTCTCCAGTCACCACCTTCAGCTCCCTGTTGTAAAAACACACAATCCAAGACACAAAGACCAGCGGGTGAGAGCCAAGCAAAGGGTTTTCCCCTTCCAGATGGGCTCAGTGTCATCACTCATATCAGGTACTGCCAAATGATTGGTTTTTGAGTACATGACTCTGAGACCGAAACAAAAAAGTAAAATATAAAATGCAGAATTTGGACAAAGTGTGCTTTGAAAACTAAAGCATAGCATTATTAAATCTAAAAACAAAAAGATAGGGAAAAGAGTTGCTCAAAGAAAGATATTTATAATCTTTAATCTTTATTTTCATGTCAATTTCATGTCAGTTTTTATTAACATGTCGATACAACAAACATTAGCTCAATTATTTCAATGATGTACAACTAAAGAAGTCTAAAAAAAATAGAGAATAATGTTGTCCATGTTATGCTGAAGCTGAAATTAAGGTTGCTAAAACTAGTAAGCATTTTTGAGACTGATGTCTTGATCCTGTTTCTACTAAAATAAATAATTTGGCTAAAATCACTGTGCAAAATGCATTATATTTGGTTGTTTTTTAAACTCTAAAAAACATCTGAGATTGAGCTGGTATTTAAAATGACTGCACCAACAATGAAGTCTGGTCACGGCGGCTCACGGTTGGTGGTTGTCACTGTAACGTATCACATTGTCCACATGCAGAGCATTAAGAGAAAGCTGCTGTTAGGGCAGATATAAAAAAAATCTATCATCATGAACAGAGTTCACTGAAGCAACAATATATCTCTCCAAGTTTGACACAACCGGCGTAAGATGAACGAGACTGTGGTGAAACGACAGCTGACCCACACTTTCAGAAATAAAAAGTGCAATAAAATGAAGCAGAAAACTTTTAAAGTACAACAGACCAGATAGGTGTAAATAAAAAAAAAAAATAGTTGTGCTCACTCTGGGTTTTTTGGAGAATATTCTTTGTTTTGGATTCATCTTTGTCTACTTTAGATGAATCCTTTTAGAATCTGGAAAATACTAGACCTTCTATTTACAGCCTCTTTTTCTTTAAGAGACTGTCACTGTAACTTCAAAAAACCCTAAATAAACACCTAAACCTTTTTGTCTTAAAAAACATTCTATCATGATTGATGTTGAGTCCTGCATACAGAGTTTTTAGTCAGTAGGAACAGAAAAATATCTTTGCACTAAATTGCCTAAATTAACTGTTTACATTTTATTTCAGGCTCCATTTAGCATCCTGGGAAGTGTGGAGATTTGTCCTCTCCCTCATAAGTAGGACTTATATGCTCTGCTGATTTCACTAATGATACATATGTTTTCTAGCATATTGAAAAAACCCCCCAAAAAACTAAATACACTCACTGACAAACTGCAGCATCCAGAAGGAATAATCTAGCGTGAACGTGAATTGGTGCATTTGCAGATCAAGGGTGTATAATGTCTATGAATTCACATGCAAAGAACTGGAATATAGAGAAAAGCAACAGTAAATGGAGGTATCATGAATTAACATCTGTTAATTCATGATACCTCAAACAATAATTTAAAACAGAGAGTGGAGGCCAGCAGACACAGAAGATGTGTCAGTGATGCATTAGACAACATTACCAGCACTTAATGAAGATAAATGGGGGTTGTTGCATTTTGGCAATCCTTCAGGCTGAGCGGCTATAATGTGTGACTGTGCAACACGTGGGGAATACAGATTTAACAACACAGGAACCAACAAGGCCCTTAGATATGTGGTGTAACCCGCAACATGCTGCGAGGAGTGAAGACGTCTTTTAATAGGCATGATGCAAACTGAAAAACCTTTGGGTTGGAAAATCAATCTTTAGAAATATTGTTCATCTTTGTAACAGATTTGTTCAATTTTTATTTTTTTTTAAAAAACATTCAAATTTGTTATATTTTCTTAAGTTGCATCTCTTAAAAATGTAGCTTTTTTTTTGCAGGAATGTCTTTCAGGACAGAATGATGCTGGGATGCATTGTTGGTCCAGATCTGCTTCCTTGTGTTAATCCCCTCGGCAATTATCAAACTCCAACACTCAACATTTAAATGTTTCTCTATTACAAAGCTGAGGGATATTGGAGGCAAAAAAACCTATTATTTTTTATATGTTACACATTTTTAAACAGTTGCTTGTGCCAGCATGTCAACAACACGTCAGACATGTGAAAAGTCCCACGTTCTTGGCCTTCCATACCTGGTGAAGCTCTCTGGAAGTGCTTACTCAACATTAGATCTGCAGAAACTTATAAATATAGGTTTTCTAAAGTGTTTTCATTGAATATAAAAAGATGCCTCCAATATATAATGCATTAATATAATATAATTTGGCATTGTCCAAGTTATTGTACTTATGAACTGTTCATAAAAATACAACATATTTCATTTATTCTCACTTGAAGTCCTACATTTTTGTCCATTTAATTAGTGTTTTAAGGTATTCATGCATTTGGCACAACAACTATAAAACAACTAATGAGTGATGTCTATAAAAGTTTAGAAACTGTCAACATCTGATTAATGGTTGTTCTTTGGTTTGTAAGGAATTTTTTTCAGAATTAAACAAAGCACCAAATCCCCCGAGGCCCTGATTGACAAATGGATGCAGATGTAGGATCATTAATCAAAACCACACATGTAGAGTCCATCCCTCCTCTCGGTTTCTGTTCTGCCTCTCTACGGCCGACACACTTACGAAATCTTGGCACAGACGTTGCACCTCCACTTGCGTGAGCCGGCGATCGTTCCACGACAGTCGCTGCAAACGCGCAGCCGGCATTCATCGCAGAGTTCGCCACGGTCAAAGATCAGCCCTAACGTTTTGAGGCAGCGAGCGCACTGCCGCTCCTCAGACTCCTGCGGCCGGCGGGAACCTTTTCGCTTGATCTCCAGCAGGTCATTTTTTAACTTTCTGCAAGGCAGACAGAGAAGAGAAGGAGATAAGCAGATGGAAAAAAGAAGTAAAGAGACTTTGGCCGTTGAAATCCTTACCGTATCCTTTTCTCCTCACGTTTCCTCAGCTTCTCGTCTTTCTGCAGCACCTTCAGGATCATTTCCCTTTCATGCTCCAGCAGAAAGGACAAATTTAAATCCTCAACAGTTTTCTCCATTTGTTCCATAACCCAAATCAGCCCAGTGACTTTGCTTTGAAGAAGGAGTCAGTGGGGACTACATTATACTCTTGGGCTCTATGATGCCCTGCAAACAATCGCGTGGCTCCTCTGCTGTTGGCATTGTCCAACTTCCGATTTACAAAGGTCTGCAGTGTTTGCCTTTGAAGTCCAGAAGGAAACCTCTAAGACATGAATGAAATCCTGAAAAGATCAGAGAAACAAAGACATACATCATTAACAAGTATCTATGGATTAGAGTTTAAAAAAAATCTCTTTTAACAATTATTAATAAATCTGTCTCTTGTCCAGTTCTAAAAACAAGAGTAAAAGAGGAACTGATAGTAATTGGTAGATATCTGACAGGCCCACAGCGCCTCAGCAAGCAACCAATTAGACCTGGAGTACAGCAGCCATGTTTCTCTGCTTCCATTAGCAAAACCTCGACAGCATTTTCCTCTAAAAGCCATGACCAGACTTTCACTTGTTATCTGTACACCTGCATACCAGTCGTTACAGCAGCAGGGCTTTTTTACCGGCTCCGGAGACCACAGCAAGGCTGGAGATGTCTCTAAGTGAACCACCACCAAGTACTCTGGTGAAAATTTACGTTAAAGTGTATCTGAGGCAACGGAGAGGCCTCCAGTCTTGTTTTTCAATTCAACAAAAGTATTCTGCCATCCTTCCAAATCATTGATATCAGGTGTTACGGTCACTTCCATGGCTGCATCTGTATAAACTCCAGCAGCGAGCATTGCAGACTGCGTCTAAAAACATTAGTGAAAAAATGCTGTGAGGTGTTAATTGAATTACAGCAGAATATCATGAAAAGATGCAGCCTGTACAATACATCCAGTTGTGTTACAACAAACAGAGTGATTTGGAAATCTGGGTTTGGTAGCTTGTCTCACTTCACTGTGTCAAGCACAAAGTTTTGTGCGTAGGGAGTTATGGTGGGGCCAATTAAAACTTCAGTGAAAGAAAGTTTTACCACTACCAAGACATTTCAGACATTTCAGACATTTCATGCTTCCAACTTTGTAGGTTAAGTTTAGAGACGGCCTCTTCTAGTTCCAACATGGATGCACACCAGTGCACAAAGCAATGTCCATAAAGACAGGGATGACTATTGTTCGACTCAACAGAACAGCCCTACTATGATCACCATGTCTGTTCACCAGGTGAATGCACATCAGCACAACAGACAGGCAGCTCTGCATGCTATATTTCAACATTTGGAGTTAACTCTATGTTTTGATTTTGCCTCAGTGTGTTTTATGTTGCTGAGTTGGCAGGCCTCAGCAACTTAAACTGTGTTGGAAAATGTGTGATTTTTCCAACACATTTTTTCTGCATCAAAAAGCTAACAGTCACCTTGATATTGCAACTTTTATTCAGGGATTAAAGCTAAGAATCAAAGAGTTGGTTGCACAGCATATTTGTTTCAATGCTCTAACATTTGGGAAGCAGTATAACTGAACAACTAACCCTCTGATGGATGTTTTCACCGTCTCAGCCAGCAGTCATGATTACAGATGTTCCACTGAGAGCAATAAAAAGCAGTAAAAATGTCCCTCCTTCATGTAGAGCGGGAATGGTGAGTGGCTTTGATTACTGCTGATAAAAGAGGAACTGGTAGTAATAGGTAGATATCTGACAGCTCCACAGCGCCCCAATAATAGTGATTATGAGTGATTCTCATCTCTGAGAAATAATGTGTCTTAAATCAGAAAACAAATCAAGAATATTGTTTCTGGAGCGGCAGTTCCTGATTAAATGAACAGATGGGAAAAATTTTGCAAAAAAAAAAAAAATCACCTTCTCCAACCATCAATAGCTCTTGAAACCAACAGAGTAACATGAGCAGCAGAGCATTTATGAGGAAAAAGAAAAATCCGGCCTGAGCCCGGGTAATTGAAGTTGAGGAATACAAATTCAAAGGAGAACAAGCATCAGCATACGCTCACACCAGCCTCCTCCACTCCTCATTCATCCTCTTTCTTCTCTTGCCTCTTCCCTTCACTTTACATGAATTAGCACTAATGAACCTGCATCATCAAAACTTCATTTGCAGCCAAAGGCACATCATGAAATCAGTGATTATGAGCATTTTAAGCTGCTCTGCGCCCAATGAAGACATCTTTCTTTTGAAGCTCGCGGTGCTCAGTGAATAAAGAAAACAAGAGGGGTTTGAGAATCCTGCAGTTCTGAATTTCATTACAGCTCTAAATACGGACTATTGATAGACTGCACTCAGCCATAGCAGCACTTGAACTAGAGCAAGTCACATATGGATTATTTTAGCAAGCAAACATGATTATATCCAGGAGAAATAGGGGAATAATCAGACATTTTATTAAAAAGCCTCAAGTTGAAAATGTTTGGACAAATAAAAAGAGAAAGTCTGAGCTTTCAGATACTTTTTACCAACCTCCTCAGTCTTTAGTTATCTTGTTAGCTGTTTCCAGCCTAGAAAAGGTCAGGTAAATTAAATGTCATTATTCAGACTCTCCAAACCTTTTACCAGCAGTCAGCAGCTGTGCGCTCATCCAAAGCAGATCTCCAAGACTTTGAATATTGAAAGTCATGCCAGAAACTAGAAGGAGTCTATGAGAGAGTGCAGAGCGACGTGCTTATGGCCGGTAGCAGGAGCGCTGAGAAGGGAAAACTTTCAGAGAAACTACTCTTATTCTAACAGAAGAGCAATTTAAGCCATTTTTATTATTTCAAAACTTGAGTTTTTTATCTTACCATGAATGTTGTCATCAGTGCATGAATGAATTCAATGAAGAATGAGCAAACAATACAAAAAAAGCATAAAAGTTGATAATGTAAAGATTGTTTAAACCATAAACCTGCAATAGTTTGACTCAAGATAGGAAAACTGGATTCCTCCCAGTCCCACCAAAACCTAAACATAAGTGAAGACACTCTCCATAAAATAACAACTCCACACCAGAAGCTCATTTTAGATAGACTGGTTGAGCATTCTGTGGTAAAATAACTTGATGTTTTTTCAGAAAAACTGTGTGAAAGATGGCCCAGACTTCCATGAGGCTGTGTATCAGTACCCACTGGTGCACTGATAAATGTTTTACCACCAGGTTTACTGTATGTCATTTCCTGTCAGAACGTCACACGACTCATAGCAGAGAACATTTGCACACCTGACTGCATGTTCAGTCATCACGCTGTCATCTGGACCAGGGCTCAGGATGGATGTATTTGGATATAATTTAGGATGTGATTGTACCAGTTTTCTAGATCACCAAAAGAATTAAATTACAAATTTCCATTTTTGTAGCATTTTGGAAAAAAATAGGGAAATAGTTTTTGTATTATAAAACAAAGAAAATGATTTATTACAATAAATTAAAGAGTCTTAAGATATTTGTTTTTGACTAGGTGTCATTCAGTTGTTAGAATAAAGGTGTGTTAGAACATGTAAACTTGTCCATTGGGTTTAAAATCTTTTTTATGAAATCGCTAAACAAATAGACAAAGTGACCAGATTTTGCAAGCATCATATAGCAGGCTAGCTACATAGTCTGACTTCAAACCAAGATAATGTCAGCTTGCTATAAAACACACACTGAGAAATCAGTTTATTAATTAGACTCAAGATTATTTTCAGCTTTAGCTGCCTTGACCTGTGACAAAAAGATCGAATGCCTTGTAGAAACGCTAACATTTTGGGCTAGCAACAGCACTCTTCCTGTGTTACTATGAGTATGGGGATTCAAAGCTGTTTTTACTATTGTGGTGCATTTTAATATGACGTGACAGAAACCATATAGAGGAAGAATAAACTTAACTTATTTTGTTTGAACTACTGGGACATATCAGCTGTTGATTTAGGCTTCAAGAGAGCAAGAGAGAGCAAGACTTAACATTGGTGACGAGAGGCTGAGCAAAGTTGCTCTGTTTCCTCCTGCTGGGTTTTAAACCTCTATTTATATGGTTCATGCAGAAATGTTGGCAGGTTTTTGGAAAATCTCAAAGTTAAGGAAAAGGTTAGCATTCCCTAGTGCAGGGGTGTCAAACTCCAGTTCTCAAGGGCCGATGTCCTGCAACTTTTAGATGTGGCTCTGCTGCACCACCTGAATAGAATAATTAGGTCATTAAGACTCTGGGGAACTAATCTACACAAGAAGGAAGTAATTAAGCCATTTAATTCCAGCGTTTTGTACCTGTGGCACATCGAAAAACTGCAGGACAGCGGCCCTCGAGGACTGGAGTTTGAGACCCCTGCCCTAGTGAGAGCACATACAGACTGCTATGTTAGTTTTGCTAACCACATCAATCACTAAAATAAGATACAAAAGGAAGCTCTCTCATGATGTTGCTTCTTCTACACTAAGTAGGTATTAACAGATCATAGCAGGATGTCAGAAAACATTTAAACTTCTCTTCATATCATACGATCTTCTTGTTCTTAAAGAGGAACCAAAATTGGTAAAACCTGTTTTCAGAAAATAAAAGAAAAGCAAAGTAGTCAATCAGAAATCATATCGCTGCTTATATTGACAAAATGACAAAAATGTATCATATTCTACAGAAATAAATGGGGTTTATATCTGTTTATTTGCAAGGGATAAATGCAGTCAAAGGTGCATCTTCTGTATTCTATAAAGTTGATTTTGTAACAAACATCAAACCTAGATAAAAGGGTAACGGTTACTTAAATAGCTCTCTAAAAAGTTTCGAAAGTATTATGGATATTTTTATCACAGCTATAATAATATATTATTTCAGCAGCAGAATTGATTGCAGCCTTTTTTTTTATTTGAGCTTATTTGGTAGGGACAGACACACATTAACATAGACAAACTGAACAAAACAGCAGTCCCATGTTTGCATCATAGTGCAATAGCAACAGTTAATTCGCAGCACTTGTCCCTTGTTTGTTTTAAATAAGAAGTTTTCTAACATATTGAACCATTTCCAGGTCCTACATTGTTGTATTATATTTATTAGATTGTCTGTAGATGTTTGTAGAAATTTATTTTTACAAGTTTTCGTTTTCGTTTGCTTGTTTGTTTATATCTTGGTTGGTAATCCAAAGCACCACAGCTAATGAAGTTTGTTATGAATATTTAAAGCAGGAAGCAAAAACAAATATCTGGACAAAACAATACGTCACCTCAGCCTGCTGAACCGCACGATTCTCCCGATTGCCTGGGCATACATGACAAACGCTCCGTAAACACTGCCAATAAAGCGAAACTAATATTTATCTGAGCTTCTCTCATATTACAGAGGAGCTATGTTAGTCTCTACGTGTGTGTGTGTATAGGGGTGTTGTCCTGACGGTGCCCTCCCTAAGAACACATGACACACATTCCCCGGTGCCGCTTGCTCTGCCCTGAGTAAACACGAGTGTGCTGCAAAACCTCCCGGACGAGGAAACACACTTTCTCTTCAGCTCTGAACCAAACGACTCTCAGCTTTTAAACATCCTGGTTTTCACCTGTTCCACTAATTATAATCTACGCTGTTTTGGCATGTATTGGTTACATTGCTGCTGATCTGTGTTGTGGCATCTGTCCATGGGGCCAGAAAGCCGACTTGTTGGTGTTTTGTAACTTTTGCCAGCTGTCAGTGTGGAGTTTTCTGCAGGTGGCCGAGCTCACAGGCAGCAGAATCAATCTGCCAAGCAAGGACCGCAGGTGAGCTGCAGACAGCTGGTCTTTGCTCGGCAGTAAAGCAAAGCAGGAACAAGTGAAAAATGAGCAATCGGTACACCAAAAACAGTCAGCAAAGGCTGAAGAAAAAAATGTAACCTTGCAGTTGAACCTCAAGGTGACGCGATGCTCTCTGAACATTTTGTTAACATTATACTAAAACTCTGCTCAGCCATCTTGAACCATGACAATGGGTTTGTTTCCCCACCTCCAACAAAACTGTCATTGTTTGTGATTCACCCACCAGAGCATTTTGGCTCTGAACTGAAGACGCTCTCATGTTCTCTGAGGGACAAGCCTGTTGATTTTAATACATTTTTCATTGTTGCCAAATCCTCCCCAAAGGCCAAAAACAACAGCAAACTGATCCTCCCAACATGTGTTGCCTTTGTAGCCAAACCCAGCTTTCCTGTAGCTCATCTCTCCACCTTAGAGCGCCACGATTGTTTTATTCACGATGATCAATATCAGCAATGCAGTAAAAAAATAAATAAAAAGAGCTCAGAAATTTTCTGATTAATCTGTTTGAGAAATATTTTAAAGCTAAGTAGAGCACAGATCATTAAATTTCAAAATCATAGTTGTTTTCTTCTTTTTTTTTTCTGTGCAATGTGTGTTTCCCCCCGGGCCTCGTTGTTTTGCTCGTCCCTGCTAATGTGATAAAAAACAACAAACATCTGTTCTCTCAAGGTGTTTGTCGGTTTATCCTTTTTTCCCAGCAAATGTGTGTGACTCTCGGGGATAAAGTTTGCCACAAGCTGGAAGTTTTGTGTCAACATTGACAGGAGATTATGGAGGCAAGTAAGCACTAAATGTAAACATGACACTATTTTACTCGGCATAAGCTGATGCATCAAGGCAAGCTGAAAGTGAAGGGTTAGGTTTATAAAAAAAGTTATTTTTAATCATCTAAAAAATCCTCTATACTCGTATATTATTATTTCTTTGCAAATATAATCTTGGTAGTCCTACCTACATTAAAACAGAAAAGCTTAGTTTGATGTAACGTGAGAGTGAGGTAAAAAGGTTATGTTTCTTTTAGACAGTGTATGTAAATGTCTGGCTTCAGTCGGCTCCTTAGCCTTTCTTCCTCTTGTATTCTGTTCCAGCAATTCTTGAAAGTAAAATACTATATATTTCCATGTCTGCAAACTAGCTTTAGATATATTTTTCTATATTTAAAGCCATAAGCTGTAACTGTTCTTGAGCGTTATACACAAACACAGATTTATTTGCCTTTAATTTAGCATTGAAACATGCTAAATTAAAAGCCCCTGTAATGCTCAAGTACTTCTGACAAGCAAAAAGATTTGGAAAGTAACAAGCAGGAATCAGAAAGCCTACCTCATTAACTACGCGCCTTCGGTCCAGATTCATTATTAAAGTATGTGTATACCGAGGTTTTATTTGCTCTGAATTGAGAAAAAAAGCTTTCACAAAACATTATTCTCTGCAAATGTGTCAAGAAAACAAGTTGATTTTTTCATTTTTGGTCACTGTTTTCAGCACACTTTCAAGATTGAGACATTAGATGACGTGTAAGTAGTTTATGAGAAAATGTAGGTCATGCTGAATCCTTATGCTGAAATTTTTATTCCTCCTTCAGCTCCAGCCTTGTTATTGCTGCAGAATGATTCCAGGTTGTTTAGCCTTAGAGAAAATGCACATAAATCAAACCGAGGCTCATTGGCTGTGAATTAGAAGGTTGTTTTTCTCTGTGAGAGGTTAAAGATTTTCCCCTAAATGTCTCCAGCCACAAAGGTTTAAGCTACATTAAATAGATTACAGTCCCACAGAAATGCATCTAAAAACAGGGAAACCAGGCTGGGAACTGATGGCAAACATAACACAGTTTCATTATTTCATACAGCTGCACTGGTTAATCCTCACTGTCTGAAAGTGATCATTAGCAATGTTATATTTCAAAGCATGGCCCCTAATTTACAGTTTGATTCACTGGATGCTGAATCATTAATGCAGCACACAAATAAATGTGATCGCAAGTGGCAGAATGCGTCTCTTAAGACCATTAAACAGTGAGCGTTTTCAGTCTTTCTTTAGTCAGAGAGCACAAGGTTTTCCACACATGCAGACAATGGACTGGCTCTTAGGGTAGGAAACGTTAATTATTCATCCACAGGTCAATATCAACACACTTCACAGCCACTTACACGGACATAAAGCCAAACACTGGAGAATATATCACAGATCTTCACATCTTGCTTTAACAAACAACCTACGCTGTCATATGCCTTTAATCACCGGCAATAAAACATCTATCGTTGCTGTTCAACGTACTTTTGATTGGAGTTTTGAATTGGCACTGACTTTATTTTTTTATTTAGCTTTTATTTAACCAGGTTCGTCCTGCTGAGATCAGATTTCTCTTTTACAAGGGAGACCTGGTAGAGACAGGCAACCTCATTACATTAAAAACAAAAAGTACATACATTAAAATGTGTATTTAATTCAAGCCAAATATAAGCACGAATATTAACAATAAAAATTATTGATGAATATAAGAAGTAAAGCAGCAGTCTTTTGTAGCAATGAGTCACCAGACAAGATAAGGTCTCCAAAAAAACACAATAACCATTCTGTACCGTAGTAAAGAGAGGAAAAAGAGTCGAAACTTTAAATTGTTTCCATTTCAATACATTCGGAAGAATTACTTGAGACAAACGAGTACAGATTCAGGTCCGTCTGAGAACGTGAATGTTTCAAGGGAATCCAGTCATTTTGAAACATGACTTCATCTCGTTTTCCAGTTTTAAATGCTTCTGTTTATTCACTGGCACGTCCGAGCCTGTTCATAACAGCCGTCTGCTGCATCCAGTTAAATATTAATGGGAGCAGTGACCTGCAATGCAAAATAAACAGAAATGAAAACGGATCCATTTCTGCTGCAATGAATAGACTTCTTTGGTAATAATGCAAGATTTTCATATATGCACTGAAAAGTTTTGTTTCACTATTCAGCACATTTGCTCAACCCCTGAACATAAAGCATGTCCCCGAGTCCAGACTCTCTGAGTTCTGCTTTGTAACAGGACGCAAAGAAGCACCGAGCTCTTCAGATTGACTTCTGGACATAAAATGCAGAGTCAGGCTCGTCTGATTTACCAGCGGAGCCTCGAGAAGACAAGTGTTCTCTCAAAGGCAGCGAGAAGAAAAACAAGCCTCATGCTGTGAGGAGCATGAAAGAGATCACGTTCAGAAATGCTTTCTGGCTGCTTATCTCGATTTAAAGGAAACGAGACCAATAAGATTTATCCTGCTATCTCTGCGGCGTCTCTCTCTCTCTCTCTCTCTCTGCATGTCGTCCACTTCCTGTGACCGGATGTGGAGCTGTGTGGTCCCAGCTAGGTGAAATCAATCGGCAAACACCATCTCTGTAGAAAGCAGAAGATGAGACGTCTCACACCGGCGGGCGCTGAAATTGATCAGAAGACTTCCTTCCTTTCCGTCTTATGGGATGCGACCTGTTTGTCCAGCTGGGAAAGTATTCCTGCCTTTCATTTGATCATGTCTCACTGCTTCACTCCCCTGCTTCGTCTGGATTTGACAGATTCACACAAGCACATCACCTCGGGGCAGATAACATGTCTGCGCCGCCGCAGTGCACTGATGACCTGTCAGGCTCACTGTTCATGTCTCTGCCAATCGTCACTCTTCCTCATCCTCTGAACCCCCTGCATGTTAATGACTCACATCCTGTACTGTCAATCAGAATCCAATTAGAAACCTTAATTACTCGCCTGTCTTATAGGTAATGAAGTGGCATTAGACATTAATATGAGTAACTCACCTGCGTCAAGGCCGACATTTGGTGTAGCGGTGACTGGCATTCTCTCCCTGCCAGATTTGGCCTTTTGTCTCTAATTACAAGACTGTTTGGAGAAGGAGGAGACGCCAGATTGCAGCAGGAAGAATTAAAGGAGGCCAGAAGTGAATTATGTGTGATCTAACATCTTAATTGGCAAGTTTGTATGCTTTGACTGAGGATGAGGACCAATAAATGTTCTGCCACTTTTTTTTTTTAGTTTCCTCAGCCACTAAAAGAGATTTCACCTTACAAGCAGCATTCACCCGTTTGCGCACGTATTCACTCAGATGTTCTTCGTCTCTACAGAGTTCGTCAGAAGTGTTTTTGTCGTGCAAAAGAGCATCTGAAAGGAGGCGTCTGGATTCGTAGCTGTGCTAAAAAGTCATGGCGAGACTTTAGGAAAACACAGCATATCTTCTGCCAGCTTCTCTGCAAAGCCTTTTATGATTTTTGCTCTCGTTTGCACGAGACATGACAGAAGATGCAAAACAGAACCTGATAGAGCTTCAAGTCCAGACATGGAGGTTTACGGTGTCATCTCCACACCCCATAAAAAGGCAGTAAGCGCTGCTTTATGTACCAGAAATCATCAGAGCAACCAGAACCAGCAGTGTTTCTAAAACGCATAGCCACCTGGGAAAAGTTGAGAGCACAGAAACAAAAGGTTCAAACTATATATTTTTTTATTTAGGTGTGCTGAAGCAGAAAAAAGTCAAACTCGTGCACTGCTGTGCATCTGGGGATAATGGCTCTGACATAAAATAGTGACTCAAATGCAGACAAATGTCTTAAAACAAGAAGTAAAACGGTCCTCTGATAGCTGACAGTGGATTTTTATCTAACAATTCAATTAAACTCAAATCAACTTAGAAAACAAGCATTCTTCTGACAAAATTAGCAATTAGATTAAATTACCAGATGATAATGTCAGAGGATCTGCAGTTTGAAACTCACTTCCTGTTGATTTAAAGTCCGTGACCAGTTTTAGTACGCTCAAAAAATAAACGAAAACAGAACTGTATCCATTTTTAATGTTTCACTGTTTGTTTGTATATGTTGTCAACATTGTGTTGTGCTATTTTAAATTAGTATTACTTAAATTTTTAATAGTTTTAAGAGGTACTGTTTAAAAGCCCATCTAGGGACAAGTGCTGTGAATTACCTGTTTCTATCTATCTATCTATCTGTCTGTCTGTCTGTCTGTCTGTCTGTCTGTCTGTCTGTCTGTCTGTCTGTCTGTCTGT